>CM028924.1:6992500-7027500 GCA_016801845.1 Polydactylus sextarius
AATCAGCTGCAGATAGGAATCTGTCAGAGACCTTAGCCCTAAAAAGCTGAGGTTACAGAGAACAGACAGCAGCAATTTTGGACCACAGATCTTTGTCTACCAGAAGGACTGGGACCAGTAGCCACTAAAGGTTCAAAGGTGAGGTGAAAAGGTGCCGCTAGTAAATATCTGAAGGGTAAACTTGTTCACAGAAAAACATGTTTAACAGCAGACCAGCAGGCATACTTACCCCAACAATAAAGCGATACTTTGTGTCAAGTTCCACATTTGTAATAGATAAATAATCATGGATTATTAACTATTAATCCACCATAATGAGTTTCCTGTTTCAAAAATTTACCCCCTTGGCGATCATATAAATTAAGGCACATTAAACTGAGGCATGACAGGGCACCCCTCCACATAACAACGCCTGGCGGTTATTGACAATCACTTAATCCTTTATAAAATATTTTCAGCCTCTGGTTAGATTAATACCACAGAATGCCACAGCCCATACTGTAGTTAACCTGCTGAGCATGTCAATAAATAAATGTGTAGCTTTATGATTGACGTGAGGGTGATGATGAATGAAACAAAGATGAATAAGTGGAAGTTGCTAGACATGTTATAGAACCTATTGTTGAATGTGTAGATAGAAACAGTATGTTTCCAGAGGATAATCCTTACTGACTGGCAATCTAGTGACTTTTCCTTTACCTGGTAAGCTTTAGTAAGGATTCGAACCGGTGATCAGCTGCACATCATATATACGCCAACATGATGCACCATAACCATTTAGAAGCAATCCAGTCACTAAAAACAGAAATACTGGGGGCAGATATCCAGGCGCTCCTGATATTAATTAGTGGATATTTTCTAAATATTCCTGCAGATATTCATGATCTAAAAGGAAAAATTCTCTAATGACTGGTGATCAAAATAGTTTTATATTAAGTGGTTGGATCTGCACAACATTTAGTACAAACATTCATGGATCCCAGAAGATAAACCCTCATTAGCAATCTTACGAACAATTTTCTTTCCTTCATGACTAAAACACTTGCATATTTCCACCTGCCACAGTTATACATGATGTTTTTTTATGCTGAATGTAAGCTAAGGAGCTAATGTGCGCTGTCACTGTCAACATGTTCCAGCAGCATCCATTGCGCAGTCTTTATAGTATTGTTGTACCCTGAAGCATAAAAAACTTGGTGTTACCTGACGTGTCAGGAATACCACACACAGCGGTTTGACACATATATGAACAGGCTATTAAATACATAACAGATGAATGTGTGTGGTGATGACAGCTCATTCGCTGCTCTTAGCAAAAATGTGATTTTTTCCATTATGGTGGATCCTAGGCAAATTTTCTGTTATATCAACATAGTTGTAGTTAAGATATGTTGATTAAGGCCTGAGACTGTGTCTAAATCAGATTTGCTCTATGTTTATCACACAATTATCCATTGTCCAAACACTCCAATGCTCCATCTTACAAATCACAGCCTGTTGCTTTTCTTTAATTGATTTGTAATGTGAAGCGTAGTCACGTGTATAGATCACCTTCCATTTTACTCTTGACTTTGTGACCTTAGGCTGAGTGCACCCATTGTATATGTCTTACATACAGCACTGCGCTGCTACGCTGCTGCTGTTGCGTTTATTTAAAAGAGGCCCCTTTGCTGTCAGATCAGGTTACTCGCCGTGCTTGTTCTTGCAGGAAGGTTGTAAACATTTAGATACACTAAGGAGCCATTTAGCCTGAAGTCTGTGCAGGACACTCAGTCACGTTTTTCAGTCAAATATTCGAATGAGCACGTGTGTCTGTGTGAGCACAGAAATCATTAAACAATGGTGTAAATGATGATTACATCTTCTATTACCAGTTTAAAAAATCAAAATTAAACCCATATTTATAATTCACCTGTACAATCTATTTTTATCTGTTTATATCAGTAAAATAATGCAGATGTCATAAATTCTAAAGTACACAAATTACTAATGACCATGTAGCTGTGACTTTTTTATTATTACATGAAACAAAAGCAGCTCATTTAACATTGAAATTCAGCTCTACAGTCATTAAAGATGTACAGAAATAGAAGTGTATGTATGATTCCTCAACTCCATCAATTCCATCACAGAGTTTACCTCAAGACAGTCTCTTTCTCTCTCTTCCTCTTCCTCTGGGCCTCTCTAGCGCAGCCATCAGCACTGGCCAGGTCCAGACCGTACCAAGGTGTTCGAGTCAGAGATCCAGTCAAAGAGCTGCTGAGGAGGAAGAGGAGCCTGGAGCCGCACAGCACAAAAACAGCCCCCCCTGCTGCGGTGAGGACGGCGCATCACACAATATTAACATGAATGTAAAACAATGTTTTATATTCTGCAGAATACATTCAAATAATGGGTTATACAATATTATGTATGAATATTATAGTCTTCATTGTTCTGTCATTCCCTGCATGTTCCTCTTAGTCCATTGACATTTTTGTGTTTTGCTGCCGTGACGAAATAATTTCCCTTGCAGGATTAATAGCATATATCTGTCTATTATCTGTTTATCTATCAAAAATAATTACCTGACTTATAATACATAATACACAAGTCCTTGTCAGCCCATCCACCTTTTCCACTTTCCAAGGAAACGATATACTCCCATTTATGTTTTATCAGAGCACAATTAGTCATTAAACAAATCAGTGGTGATGAATTTACAATTGCAGCAGTTGAAATATGGAACAATAACCATTTAATCCCTATAAACCGTTTTTGAAAGATATATATGTTAAAACTAAAGTCATGAACTTCATGAACTTTGACACTAACAATTCTGCGAGTTTCTCCTGAGGATTTATCACCACCTGTTTCTGAGCCAACATTCTTTACTTATCTGAACTATCATTAAGATTAAGAAGATTAAGAACTCTGTGGTGATCTTATTTGTTAAGAAAAATATACTTTTTTTTTTTTTTTGATGATAACGTTCATGCTCTTTGCAAAAGGCAGGTTCCCAGTCCTGGTCATGCTGTGGGGAATAATTAGAGCCAAATAGAACATTAAGACGTTCTCAAGAGCTAAAACAAAAAGGGTCCCTGTGAGGGCTATCAGGATGTCAGCAGGCGGGGTGAAGGGGGGGTATCCTTATATAATCCAGGTGTTTTTCCATGACAGTTACAGCCATTCCCTGCATGGCTCCGGGGCTGGGCACACAGCCCTATGCAAAATAACTTGCAGCCTTGCCAAAGAGCCCTCCCACCTTCTATTTATTACATCTGCCAGACCAGTAGAGGATAGACACATGGTCACACAAACATGCACACAAACACACACATGTTCAAAGTGCCCTCGTACACATGTGTTCTGTTCTGTTCTGTTGTATTTCTTGTTATTGATAGAACTGAAACTGGTCCTGTTGCTGTGAAGATGCAAAGCAAACAACAGAATCTTGTGGAAGTCGCTGTGGGCAGCCAAGACACACAGCAGCTGCAGGACTTTTAAAAACCACAACTTGTTATTTTCTTGTGTTTTGGCTGCAGGTATTAGTATCTCAAAACAGTGTGTATACTTCCAAGCCCTCTAGTGGCTGCAGTAATTATGCCAGCCGTAAATTAGCTCTGTCAGATCATAAATACCTTATTCATATAGCAACAGTTTTGCTTTTGTAGGGCTAAAGGGAAATATCTCTGACTGGTTGTTGTTTATGCAAGGATATTTTCTCAACCTAAAGTTTAAACTGTAACAGAGGCAGGTGAGCACTAATATCACAAGGAATGGTTTACATCTGAGTTGTGGTCTTTGCAGGATTGAAGGACAAACACAGGATATATTGAACTCTACTCAGGGTTATGTGCAGACGTGATGAGGAGACGTGTAAAAGAAAATTCGGCACAGGTAAAACCATGGTTAGACCCAGAAATCTGGCCTTAGTGAGGCGCAATGGGGGTGAACAGATGAATTGGAGCAGAGACAACCAAAGTTTAAACACTGCAGAGACTTGTTGAGTTGATTTGCCAGGAGAGGATCAGATGAGCTGGTGGTTTGGCAGAAACCATGAGACCACGCCCAGTAAATTCTCTCTCTCTCTCACACACACAAATGGTTGCTGGGGTTCGAGGACTTGAATTTCTCATCTCACTTTACAAGAAATCTGAAATTATTTCCCAAAATCTCCCCAAATAAAACCAATATACAGTTGAGATCAATGCTGTAAGTTATTATAGTTATCAAAGGCCAACTCACCCGAATATATACATACATCCAGTGGTTTATACCATAAACACATGGTTTTATTGGTCCGTGTTTTTATATGACATTGAATCATTTCTACCAGAAATGCTCCCAGTATCTAAGGTTGACAGTAAACTCTACAGTAATTAGGACACTGCTGTTGTTTTTTATGGTGTGTTTTGGCATTGTGATAGTGCAAAAAAAAAAAAAAAGATATATAGACAGATAAAACACAGCTGCAGGGTTGCACCAAAACTGGACTTTTATTGAGTAATTGCTTTCGACCTGAAATAATTGCGCTGGTCTTACGTAAATGGCAGCAGGTTGATATGTACGAAAGATTACTGTTTAGCCGCAGAGCTTTTGAGTGTGATCCTGGTTGTTTGCAAATCTGGCCTTTGTTGAAAAGTGCTTAATTTACAGTTAAACACACCCTGTCAACTCTTAACCTCTTCACCACAGCTGGTGTCAGGTTTATTGACTCTCTACACTGTTAATCCTTTTTTACAACGACCAAAAACTTAAGCAGGAAGTTTATATTCAGCAGACATTTTTCAGCCATATGCACAACAGCATTCCCTTCCCTACCCCACCTCCAACCACAGAACTTTGATAAATTAAATTTCAGGAGTTCAGTTATTCGGCTTAACACTGCACCTCTCCCTCCGCTGTCAAGGCTGTAACACTAACCAGCACTCCAGTACCTCTGCAGTCATTCAGGCACCTGACAACACATGCCCTGCTGCTGGGGGAACATGCCCTGACGCCTACTGCAGGCTGTAGGATGCAATCTTTCACTAGCGCTCGTGTCAAGCAACGACATCAAAACTCTAACACCAGCTGTCAGTACTGTCACCGCTGCTCCTGCATCTTCTCATTCCTTCTGACGCGTTCTCTTGCTGCAGATCTTCTCCTGTAGCGATACATTTTTGCACATGTACGTACACATGATTTGAGAAGGTGTGAAATCACATGTACGTGCTTCTGCAGAAATAGAAAAAAGAAGAAAAAAAAAGAAGGAAATATGACAGGGGAGATTTGCTGGACTTTAAGTCGAGAAGTGAGTGATGGGTTCTTAGCCTAAGGTAGAATTAGACTGGTTACACAGCTCTTGTTATGTGTGTGTGCAAGTCATCTCTGTGTTTGAGCGCGCAGGAGGTTTAAAGTTAGTACCTTAAGTAAGTGTATTTATTGTGATTACTTGAATATTATAACTCAACGCCATCTGAGAAAATGGACTCCTCTTCTTCTACTTAAGGCCACAATCTTCTATACCACTCCTTGTACTTTCCTTCTTCTTCTTAAGGATTTAGTGAAAACTGACAAAATGTCAGCAACGAGGCAATGAATTATGCTTTTACCTCATTTTGTTGAAAAACGCTAGTCCGCTTGCGTTCCAGAACACGCGTTAAGTGCTAAAAATTCTGAACATCGCATTTTCATTGAAATTCCTCTTTTGGAAATGTCCACTAGAAAATGGGTTTGTTTCAAAAACGATTGTTTGTGACATAAAATTTTACCCCACCCTGTACTAATCACAAGCTCTCGCTTACCATGGAAGGTTATGAAGAGTTAATCACAGCACAAAGAAGCACTTGTTGCCTTTTACGGCTGATTTAAAGCCAAAATTTCACAAAGCTTTCAGGTTAAGTCTGTGACATATTTAGGCTAAGAGTGAAACACATTAACAAGAGAGAAAACTCAACATACGTCACTAACACATTAAACTCTCTGCTGCAGGACGACATAGACACTTTACTTCCACAACACAATAAGTGGATAAATTCTAACTGCAACAACATACAAAGAAATCCCATATCACATTTCAATGAGAAAACACACACGCACGCACACACACAACTCGGCTGCTGCTCACACCTGGACTTTATCGGTACAAGTGTAAATACTTCATATTTATATATCAACACCACGATGTGGTTATAAAGCGATGATAGCTCTGCTGCAGTTACACTTTATTAACCAACGTAATCTTTTTTCTTTTTCAGGATGTGGTCATACACAACAACCAGTCATCATACACACAAGGTATTTGTTCAGCAGAAACGCACCAAACTGATTCTAGTCAGAGCAGCATACGTTCATACATGTTTTCAAAGACTCACGCTTTGCTTCTCTCTGGCAAGCAGCCGTCTTTGGATCTGATGTTGCCAGTGGTGCTGCAGCTGAGCTGTCATCAGCTGCAGCAGCTGGAGATGGAGGGCTGCAGTGTCCCGGTTGGAAAGCTCAGGGCCCCAGCAGCAGCAGCAGCTTGCAGCCCACCCTAACGCCGTGGTCTTCACCTGAGTACAACCAGCAGGATCCCTCGGCTCAGACTCTGGCCTACCCAGCCACCACCTTGACTGCAGACCTGTATATGCAGACTCTGTGCCCCAGCTACACCATGCTGACCTACACACACACACCTCTGCTCACTAACTTTGGGGTGAGTAAGAATATGAATCAATATCAACAACAGCATGTTTCAATTTTCAATTTTTTCAATTATGGCAGAAATGGAAAACCAACACTGCAGCTGCTGTTCCTGGAAGGTTTCTTCTCCATGTTGCTGTATAAATAAGCCATGACAGTAAATATGTTTTGTAGGAAATGTCATCACAGGCTGGAAATGCTACATTTTTCAACAGCAGCAGAGTCGTTGAGGAGTTTAGTTCAGGTCCAGGATCTTTTGTTAACCTGAACTGAAAATGTTTAATGATTGATACTTGGATAATGAAAAGCAAGATTAGATACTTTAAAAAAAGAAATATGTTTTATTGTGAATGTTTTATATATTAGAGACTTCATTTTTGTGTGTAAATGTGGTGGTGTGGGGGGGCTGTATATAACTGCCATTTCTAGGAGACAATCTTAAAATCAAATCAATTAGTCCATCAGACTTTATTTATAGAGCAATTCTTATTTGAACAATGTAACAAAATGTGGTTTACACAGTTAAATAAACACCACACTATTCACCTAACCCAACCCATCTGTTAAAAAACAGCCTTGAATGATAAAGGGCCCAATAAAAAAAAACAAAAAACTAAGCAGAACTAACTTTTAGCTTTTGATAGAATCAAACATCAGCATTCTTGAGGGTTGGTAATAACTTTAAGTGTCGTCCCTCACACCAAGAATTGTCAGTTAATGTTTCACGAATTGTGAAACATTGTCGGTAAGGTTGGCACAAGGCAAGGCAGGGGTAGGAAGGACACAGAATAAAATACAATATTTTGGCATGGAGCAACTTCCTAGAGCAGGTTGGCACAACCAGTCAGTCTTACTGCCTCAGAGAGTGACATGACCTTAGGGTACAGTCTAAAAATGGTATAACTTGATGACAAGATATTTAACCAACATAAAACAAGACTACACCAAACTAAAGAACCTAAATTCAAACGTGCAACATGCAGATTTGGTGATCACTCACTAAGAGCTTATGTTATTGAACCTTTGTATTTCAATAATGGAAAAACTCTTATAATAACCTGACATCACCACATCAAGCAAGTTTTCCAGCCCAACATGTTTCCCTGTAGCTTAATGAGCATCTGGTGACTTTGTTGTAACATTTTAGTTTTTTTGTTGCTCCTGACAGACCATACCAGTGGCCTCAACACCAGCCTCCCTCCCTCAAATGGAGCTCCCAGACTCAGGGTTGACCTACCTTCCCTGGGCCCAGCCCCTCACCACCATATCCACCATGTCCAACCCGGGGGTCCAGTTTGCTCCCAGCCCTGCAGCCTTGCCCGGCTCACCTCTGGTGCACATGCCCCTGTCCATGTCACTAACCACCATGATCCCTCAGCTGGAGGCCCAGGGTGCAGAATCCCACCCCCAGATCCTGGAGCTCTCACAGCGTTCTGAACACCAGCTGGACCCTGAACCACAGGGCCAGTCTCTGGATGAAGATCCAGGGATAGAGCCAGAGTCACCAAACCTGCTGGATAAACTTCTGGAGGATCATAAAGAAGATGGTGAAGAGGAGGACAAAGACTCGTACAACAGCTCACTTTTCATGCCAAATGTCTGAAAGCAAGTTCTCATTCAGTCTGTATAGATCAGTGTTTTACTCCTCTTGCCTCTTCTTGTCATTTCTAAAATTAACAATGGCTGCCATCTGTTTCTGTGTTAAAGTGCTGGAACCTTGTAATTGCACATGCTGGGTGATGTCAGGTTGTTATAACTTGGGTCTTGATGTTGTTTTGCTGTGGCCAAAGTATCTTCCAGAATCAGGGTTGCATTGATGGTGAAACGTGGAACAAAGACCTTCTAACCTTGAAATGCCCCCTGCTGTCCGACTGAAACTGTGTGATGTTGTGGTAATTTGATCCATTAAAAATGTGTTTGTTGATGTACAGTGTAGGTCTTTATTCTTTGTGTTTAATCTAAATAATTGCAATCTGACAGATGGCAAAGTAGGGCCCACAGTCAAGGCGGGTTTGTGTGAAACAACGTGACATTTACACAGTGATGTTGAACATAGTGAAAAATAAGATGTACCACTTACTGAGTTGTGCATAAGCCACCAAATGATGCTGCAGCAAGAAGTAGAGGTTAAAGTTTAACCAAGCAGCCAGTCTGTGAAGTATGTTCGTGAAAACTGGGTAATCATTTATTGATAGCTGCCATTTTCTTAATGACTGAGTAGTTTGCCATATTCCCAGATTTCAACATTTAATTTGGTAAACATTACTAGACATAAAAGACAAAGCAAAAAAAATAAGACAGTGTTGATAGTTACAGCTCCTCCTCTTACAATCATAACTAGAGAAGACTTTTACTATTATTAGATGGGTAATATACATTTATTCTAAATTTAGGTTGGTTCCTTTATTTTTTTTTATATATATTTGGAGGCCGTTTTTATTGAATTTTGAAAGAACTGTTTGTGTCACAAGTCATGCGTGAGACTCTGTGATCATTAGCACAACCCTCACAGCCTTGAGGTGTTTGTCTTTGTTATGAAATGGCTGATTAAAGATGTCAGTTAGTGAAGATGACAACATATCACGCTCTGCCATCACTACCTGTTTGTTTGTGTTTAGCTGATGGTTCGTATCAAATCAGAAGAAGAGTGGCAACACATAAAGATGATGTTGGGCTCTGACTGTATGATCCTCAACGTAGTCAGTGAGGATGAAGCCAGTGAACACCCTTTAAAATGAAAAAGCTTTAAAATGAAAGATCATCGCGCTGTCAGTGTAGATTTAACTCATCATCTGGTTTTACTTTTGTGGACGATTGTTGTGTAAAATATTTAACCAGTAAGGGGTTTGAGAGAGATGGATGAGTAAGTTCAACGACTGGATTGTTTCTAAAGAATTTGACTATCATCAAATCTAACAGTCAAAGAAAGACTCACTGCCTGTACTACATGTTGTGCAAGTTATCTGTACCTATAATTCAGGGACTATCTCCATCGGTTTCCACTCAGACTCCCCCACAGACAAGGAAGGTTGGGGGGCATAGCACATAAAGTTTCTATATGAGATATATAGTAATTTATGAATGTATATACAGAGACAGCAGCAGTTCTTTGGGTAATAGAGAGAGAGAGAGAGAATGTAGTGAAAACACACACTCAAGAGAAATGACTGTGGAGAATTAATGTACAAATTATTGAATTATCTCTTTATCTTGGTGTGTGTTTTCATGGCTCTGAACTATACATTTATCAGTGGTAGTTCAATCTTTCTAAAAAGCAAAGAAATATGTTAGATGGTCGAAACTTCAGCGGTGGATCTGAGCAGAGGACTTTTCCCTTTGGGACTTGCTTTTGCTCTTAGCATTAAAGGCCTCTGAGCCGCAGTGGTTTCACCCCCCAGGGGGAAACCGACGTTGTGTGAGGGGCTGCAACTCATCTGTCAAATTACACACCTGGAAACACCTGAGATCGTATCGCAGGGGACAAAAAAAAAAATGGGAAAAGTGTGAGAAGTCAGGTTTGGTTCAGTTTTTTTTTCATGCACTGTGAAAACAACCAAACAACTGCTCAGAGTACGGGTGGGGTAACATCCTGGAGAAGAACATGAGCGGTGCCACAAGAAATGTCGAAAATTGCATAATTCTAGTGCTGTTCTAGTTTAGTTTAGTTTATTACTATTTATTAAGTGACTCGTCCATGTGTTCATCTGCCACCAGACGTACACATCTGACATTCACACACACTTAATATTTATTCAGTGACTAAGAGGAAGACAAACCATGTTGAAAGGTTTTGTCATACCCATGTTTTCTTTCACCATCCTTCTTTTAGTACCCATTCCTTTAATCTCAAAGGCGGGCCTCGGCATCTAACGACAGCCACGTGTGTTAAATCATGGAGCCACCTTTAAAGCTCCCCATCTTGGGCCAAGAGGCTTTCCAGGAACATGCCTGTGCAACACCTTTTGGGGGGGGTAAGTCTCACAGTGTCTTTACCAGGCAAAGGTTTGTGCCCCAGGGTCTCACGCTCCCTGAGGAGGCAGTTGCACAGTTCTTTTATTTCTAATACGCCATGAAGTTTTAATTTAAATCAACAGCTCACAGTTACTAATGCTCTATTAGTTTCAAAGCACTTTGAGCACTTCAGTGTGGGTGTTGGCAGTGCAAAATGATCCATGAGCAAACTCCTTCTCCTGAAGGAGTTTGTTTTCTCCATAGTCAAGAGTGAACTGTTATCAGCGGAAACAGCCTGGTCCATCAGGTGTGTCAGAGTGTACACCTCCACCTGAGTATTTAAGAAAACCACTTTTGTGCTCAGGTGACTCTCCTTCCTCCTGTGTATTCCTGTGCTGACTGAGTTGACTGAGCTTTACGTAGCTGAAAAAATATGAGACAAATCATGTAGAGGCAAGTATCAGTACAGTAGGACACATTGAGGCAGTGAACAAGTGTTATATCAGTTAAATATGGTAAAGTGCAAGGAGATCCCTGATGCCACAGGGTGTTTATTGGAGGGATGCAGCAGGTGAGAAGGAGCACATGTCTGTATGACTGGGTTCAAGTAGATAGTTGAGACCCAGAAGTCTCTCTGTTGGCAGCACAGCAGCAAGAAGCTTTTATCCAAAGCAACTTAAAAGTGAAAGACACGAGAAAAGCTTCATTGCAATAGGAGATAAGATGGAAGTTTAGGGTTAAATTTGTATGACTGAGTTCATAGATGGTTCAGACCCATAAGTTTCTCTGTAGATAACACAAGTGACTTGAGTTTGATTGGAGCAGTCATGTCTAATGCTCTGCTGCATTTAAGACCATTTGAGTTTCACTATCTGAGAAGGGAAGTTCACAAAAAATGGCGCTGTAGAGATGACCCTGGTCTACACCGAGAGTTGGGTGGTTGCTGAGTCAGTGAAGGTCTGATTTTTATTATATTATAGATACAAAGCAGCATAGCCCAGGAGTCAAATGAGACATAGTTAGAGTAAAATAACCAGTCATCCAACATGACACCCAGATTGTTTTTTTAGCAATGCTGACTAGGGTGAGGAAGGAAAAAAATCCTTCTCAAACATGGTTAGACCCATGGATTGGATCATAGCGGCAACAACAATAACATCCATCAACGCGTTAACATACCAGCCAATAAGTGCTCAGTAATCGTGGCTTTGACTGAACCATTCATTTTTATCCATCTTGGTCAACAAAAGTCTTTGTTCACAATTAGACCTAAGACCTGTTTTGGTTGCTATAGAGACCCAATTTATGAGAATGACTCACTGTGATTCACTTTGTCAACACATTTCCACTTAAGCAGCTTTATCATCCATTTTCTTTCTTAAGTGGCTCAAGTGGATGTTTAATATTTGAATCGTGCACTAATAAATCATTTTAGTTATCAACCGTCATTACAGGATGTAACCTGTGAATATCAGACATGCATTTTTATGACCTCGGCATAAAGAGAGCTCTGTAACACTGGCAGAAACATCAAATCCACTGACTGATCTATGAGGAGTGCAGAACAGAAATGGTGCTGTGATGACAGAATAAAAGTGTTCTATTAGTAACATGCATGATTTTGACATGATTCTTCAACAGAAAAAGGGTTTCCCAAAGGCCCTTGGGGCTACTAAGTTGTTCACACTGCAGGTAGAAAAACTTCAACATCTGGTGCTTCCACTTTTCATCTTCATTAGTTTCATCTTAGTGAAAACTGCGTAGAAAAAACAAACAAACTTTACAGGTTTCTGCTTCCAGAGAATTCTTTTCAGCTGTTGTCAATTATAGATACAGATGTTGTTGCAGTTAGTTAGATTATCTCTGTTAATATCTGATAAGAGGGGAGACGCAGATCAGGTCACAACCTCACGTCGGTGTCATGAAGGGATGAACAATGTGCCTGGATGGTTCGAATCAGGACCGAGTCGAGCTTTCCTGCGTGTCCTTCCCCCATTCTCCTCCTTGTTTCCTGTCTCTCTACACTATCTCCGATTAAAGGCAAAAATGCCATCCCCCCCAAAGAAAAAGAAGGGATGAACAATTATCTCACCGTTATTATTTACTTTTGGTCTAATTATGTTATGAAATGCCTGACTAAACACAGGTGCTGCTTCTTTGAGCCATAACGGCCGTGAACATTTACTGTGTGACTTGCTTTAAAACACTGAAAGAAACAACACAGTCTTTATGGCCTGATGGTCATAAATGAACATTATTTTATGAGACAAACTATAGGGAGGACAGCTTTGGGGTGACTGTGAGAACAAATTCAGCTGCACGAAAGAAGGAACAACAATTATTTACACGTCAAGTGAACAAAGGAGGCGTCACATAAATTCCCACAGTGGTCTCAACCGTCATTTATACCTAATTTCCCTCCATTTGATAAGTTTGATGAGTTTGATTGTTATGATTCATTGTTATGATTATGATAAATTAGCAGAAAGTCTCGATATTGATCTGCATCTCACTTAACACTTCTGGCAACCTTTTCACATTAAAAACCCCATCTGCAGAACAGTGGACAGAAGGTATTTGATTGTTTACAGGGTTTTTATTGTAAAATAATAATGAATGTATGAATCAAGTGATTTACAGAAGTAATCCAGAACAACTCAGTGGTGTAAATACATTTATTATAACTAGAACCACAGCACAGCTATTAACAATCTCATCAATGTTCACTTAAGTGGGCAAAGCAACTCGTTGCTGCCTGTTTCACCCAAGTGTTCAAGTGTTTGATTTGGGATAAATTGCTGTGATAGTACCAGTGAGTACACTGTGCAGATGCGAACTCATAATCAGTCGGTAAGATGAAAAACCAAGAAGAAAAAAACAAACAAACAAATAAAAAAGGGTTATTTCTCGGAAAAGCTGCCAGACAAGAAACAACGGAACACACACACCTTCTCATTCTTTTTTGATTTATATGAAAACAGTCACTTCAATGGTGTCGACTAACCTATTTCCCAAACAGAAAAACAGTACAATCACAGGTGCGTTCACCCTCCACTTCCCTTCTGTTTGATGTGTAAATAGGATTTTCCTGTCACTCTCAGTGTAGCGACCTGTCAGCCTACTCTTTCTGTTATCAGGCTGTAGGTGTGTGTTGGTCTTACAAGTGCAGAAAACATGAGCAAAGGGTAAACTGCACTTGATTTACTCAATAAAGAAAGACTTTTTATACGAATGCACACACACACACACACACACACACACACACAGTGTGTGTGAAGGGCTCACTTATCTATTGCGAAATACAGTGTGAAGTTATTTACACTGTTGCACCATAAAGCTTCTCTTCAACCGTGATGATGTTTCAGCAAAAGCTTTCCAGGGTTTCATGTTACCGTGACATGGAAAATATTTTCATATCTGACTGTTGCTTCATCGCTCTGAAACAACGTTTCAAAATCTAGATATTAACAAGGACAAAAAAATGAAGCTCATAGAAATCTCATCATAAAAGCTCCCTAGAAAGTCTCTTCACTGCACAGTAAATAATGTTACCATTGATTTGGTGCATTAGTTGAATTTCAAAAGCCTATAGATTACATTTTCATGTCACTGAACTGCAACAGCAAACTTTTTTTTTTTTACTGAACTGAATTAAGCTACTGGTAGAAATGATAGAGGAGTTGCCAGGAGTTGCCAAGTGCATGTATTTTGTTAACGATACAGGGAAACACTGTGGTTTGATTCCATATTACTCATTAACCTCAAGTGAGCCTGATGTTGGCATCAACTATTACCATAGTTACTACAACAAACAAAAACCTGAAACAAAAGCTGGTTCGTAACAGAACCATAAAACAAGTCAATAATTGCCCATGTGTCAGTATTTCTCTCATGCTCCGTATTGATCTGGACGCATTAACACTTTAACATATTTATCATTAGAATACATTTGATACTGGATTCTAGCTGTTGTTGTAGTTAAGATACCACAACTAGCTTTCAAGAAGAAGGATGGATACCCAAAGACTGTTAAGAGGAGAATATTTGTGGTTTTTGAGGAATACTCCAAAAACATGTGTGTTTGCTCTGAACACACCTTAACAGAATGTGTCAGTTTTAAGTTCAGTTGAAAAATGTTTTGCGGTGCATGTTGATATGTTAGTGCGCCCAAGGCGTTGTGTTAGTGGCAGCTGATGTCACCTCGAGCAATAAGCCTCCAGCAAAGACGTGGAGCAGGACAAACGTCTGGGACACTCACTTTATTCACACTTTATTCTGACTCCACACCCATCAAATCATTTTTTCCTACACTTCCTCGTAGACTTGTTTGTCCGTGTCGGCTTAGACATCAAACAAACATCAGCAACGGTATCTTTTCACTCAATGATGTGTCAACATCTGTGATCCTGCAGCGCAGCGCAACACAAAACTACACTCACATGGTCATAACACGTGAACGACGCTTTGCTGATTTAATACTGTTTTTATAGAGATGAGATCCCCCGAGAGTCCACAGAGAAAAAAAACTTATTTCGCAAGAGCTATCATAAAAAAAGATTGCTGTCTTTGTCGGCACACTAAAATGTCGATACCAGGAAATAAATGCTGACTGAGGGGGGCTCTGCTTAGGTCTGAATGTGGGAGTTTCCTCACATTGATCTGGTCCTGGCAAGTCTCTACAGGGGGATTTCCACAAGTGCTGGTTCAGCAGGAGTGTAAGCACACACACACACACACACACACACACACTCCATCCAGTTCCAGCAGTGAAAGTTAGGTGTGAAGCCAGGAAAGAAAAAAGAAAACACAAAAACTCTTCAGGTTTCTAATCTTTTTTTTTTTTTGGTTCTGACACACTTCACTGGAACAAGGGTCAAATCCCTCAGAAAGACTTTTCAACATTGTTTGACATAAATGCACCCACCTGGCACCAGAGGTCGAGAGGTGTTTTTTCAGCTGAATTATAGAGGAAAGTCATTGTGCTTTAGTTCTCTTAACTAGATTAGACTTGCCATTTTAATGATATAAGAATCCAGCAGAAAGATATTTGACATACTTGCTCTGCTGCTTCATCTCTCCGATAACAAGTCATCACTGGCCAAGTTTCGGGGTAAAACGTGCCAACAAAGAGGAAAAATATTCTGTAAACATATTCCTAGATCCATTTAGGCATTTTGTGGTTTCGTGTTATCTATTCAGAAAATTCAGCAGAAACACCAACAGGATGTAGTCAGGTTTTTGTTGTTGTACTTTTATTTCAAGAGCGAGTGGAAGTTGGTTTAGATATAGATAATGTTTAGCTATGGTTACTTCAGTGTGATTTCTGTAAAACAAACAGATAGAGGCTCTCGCTAGGTTTTTTTACAAAACTCTCCTCTCCTCACGCCAACAGTCACATCCTGGTCATGTCTGATGACCAGCTATCCTTCCCATGCTTCATCTGCCTTCCAGTCAAGCTGCTTTGCATCTACAACATGAGAAAAATCAGACCTTCACTGACTCAGTGACCACCCAACTCTGGGGAACAAACCGTGGTTATCTCTGCAACGCCCTTTTTTGTGAACCTCCCTTCACACACAGTGAAACTCCTGGAAATGGTCGAGAATGTAGCAGAGTAACACCGCAGAGGTGATACTACAAGATTAGCACACTCAACTGTAGTTAAAGCCGCAAATGGTGTTTGTGCACAGGGAGGTTATTAGGTCTTCACACTATCATGCCAGGGAGGTGGAAGTTACTTAGAAAATTCAGAAACAAGCAGGAAGTCAGGCGCAGTCCTTAGCTTGCTGTGGTCTGACACATTGTGTTGGCAGTGTTGGCTGCTCCAATCAAACTCAAGTCACTTGTGTTATCTACAGAGAAACTTATGGGTCTGGACCATCTACTTGAACTCAGTCATACAAATTTAACCCTAGACTGCCATCTTATCTCCTACTGCAAAGAAACCTTCTTCTTGTTTTTCCCTTTTAAGCTGCTTTGGATTAAAGCATCTTGCTGCTGTGCTGCCAACAGAGAGACTTCTGGGTCTCAACTATCTACTTGAACTCAGTCATACAGACATGTGCTCCTTCTCACCTGCTGCATCCCTCCAATAAACACCCTGTGGCATCAGGGATCTCCTTGCACTTTACCTTATTTAACTGATATAACACTTGTTCACTGCCTCAATGTGTCCTACTGTACTGATACTTGCCTCTATATGATTTGTCTGTCATATTTTTTCAGCTACGTAAAGCTCAGTCAACTTGTCTGCAGCACTGCAGTTCAGCACAGGAATACACAGGAGGAAGGAGAGTCACCTGAGCACAAAAATGGTTTTCTTAAATATTCAGGTGGAGGCGTACACTCTAACACACCTGATGGACCAGGCTGTTAGTGCTGATAATGGTTCACTCTTGACCATGGAGAAAATAACTTTCAAGCAATACTAATTCAACACACAGCCTGTTTAATAGCTGGTCTGAATCATGATAACATCATACAATCTTCCCTCAGGAGAAGGAAGGAGTTGCCAGCTGCCATGGATCATTATACACTGCCAACACCCACATTAAAGTGCTCAAATTGCTTTGAAACTAATGGAGCATTAGTACAACTGCGTCCTGTTGATCTAAGTTCATACTTAATGGTGTACTAAAAGAACCTAATGGTGTACTAAAAGAACTAAAAGAACTTTAAATGGGATGTCAACACATCTGGTCTATGATCAGCCTGAAAGGTCACATTTCACTGTCTACACATGGCTGCTCCGATCAAAATCAAGTCACTTGTGCTGCCTATAGAGAGACTTCTGAGTCTGGACCATTTACATGAACTCAGTCATACTGACTTAACGCTAAACTTAAGTGTTATCCAACTGATCCAATTGTTTTTTTTCCTCAATGTCTTCTTGTAAATGCAAACTGACAAAAGACAAAAAACATAAATACATCTGTTTTCTTTGAATAATCTCCTTTTAGTCCATTAGAATCATGGGACAAAATATCACATCATGATCCCAGAATGCAGGGTAACTATTAAGCATGTGAACTTGACTGATGAATGCATGATATGACTTGTTGTAGACTGATTATATCTAGTAACTGACATGGGGTTTTAACTCCATGATATGAAACAACAGACATTTATTCTTCAGTCTCTGAACAGAGGGATGTTTATGAAAAAGAATCTGAGCAGAGTCGTTCTGGAGAACAAGATAAATCTGACATCAGTGAAATTCAACATATTCAGTGGACTGTAATTTATAATTGTCAACACCAGAAAACTTCTTTGGCTTCACTGGGAAACATGTCAGGTAATAAATGGCTCTAACAGTTGGGAATTGGATCTGAACAAACATATACATAAACATTTAACCTTTAGTCAAATCAGAGGCACGAGAGAGGAAGATCACCATAGAGACACTAGTCTTGCTGCTGCTGCTACTTTGACTCCTGCTGTAAACAGCAATAGCATGAATAAACAAAAGGATCATATGTGAAATTTTCTGTTTTTTTACATGTGGTTGGGGTCTTCTTCTGCATAAAGTCTGCACTGAATGATTGTATGAGCCTGGGTGTGACATGACACGTTATCAGATATTCAACTTCAACTTTTACCTCTAAAAAACTGATAATCTGGTAAAGTGTTGATTATCTTGTCTAGACTGGATTAAGTGAAATTTACCAAACATACATCTGTCCTCGGGGTGGGAGTTTAGGGTGTGAGGGAGCGGGGGGGGTGGGAGTGGTGGGTGGGGTGTCTACAGACACCCCTCAGACGACTGCAGGTTCAACATGTTTCTGTCTTTTTGTCATTGTCATTTTAAGGATAAATCTTTTTTTTTTCTAATTCTCCTTAAAGCAGTAGCTGACCCCCTTGCTGTGTAAACTGGAACTACCTTTACCTGATGTGATATTAATGTTACCCTCTGTTCATAATGGTCTCTAATGTAGTGTCAGTGTCACTGATGTGGGACAAAAATGAGTTTTTGACCACCATTCTGTTGCAGACACTGTTCTGGGTTCAGTTTTTTTAGTAAACCATTAAAAACAAGAAGTTCACTTGTTTTATGTGTTTACCTCATTAATCCTACTCCTCCTCCTCTGAGGTGCTCTGACAGATAACTGATATGGAGATGTGATGTGTGGTTTTGTGATAAATGAATGAAAGAGGCCAGACAGTGTTAACCGCTAATACCCTGCTTTGTTATCAGAGGCCATCAGAGCCTTATCAAACACCTAAGGGAATAAAACATATCATCACACACACCCACCCACACACACACACACACACACACACACACACACACACACACGCTCTTGTGCAGCACTTGCTGCTAAAGCAGTGCTGCAGGACTGACCCTGGAGGGGACTTGAAGCAGAATGTGGACTTGTTTACAGTGCGAGATCAGAGTGAAGAGCTGCAGACAGATCAGGTTGGGGTGGATCAGATCCTGATCTGTTTGAACTCTCCTGGTGTCAGTTAGGAGCCCCCACGTTCCCCCCAATTTTTTTTTCAACTTAAATGCCCGAGAGCCGTCAACTTGCCCCTGTCTGCAGCAGCAGTGAGCCATGCAGGGGATTACACCATTGACATCTGGTGTTAGGTAAAGCTCTGGGGTAAAAATGAAATGAAATAAAATAAAATAATTAAAAATGCTACAAGATGCTGTTGTCAGCAGTTTATAATGTTGTCAGGTATGTGGCAACATGAAGCTACAACTCATTCATGTTTAGACAAAATCAGGTAAAGGAAACTTTTATTTCAAAATGGTGCAAGAAAGAAGTTGTAATGTGAGAAACAGCAGAAGAATGAGATGAAATTTGGTTTGATGAAAGTTTATTTGGGGAGGGGTGTGTGTGGATTCAATCGAAAAGCTATAGGGATTAACATTCTTGCAGAGAGTGTTTGTTTTCACTCTCCATTTCAAATCACTCTGTTTCTACTAATTACAGGCCGTGTCACGACATGCAGATGAATGTCAGGCCTATGATGTGATTTGCTTTGCTCATTATGCACAAGAATAGCTTCACCCCCCACCCCCAACTTCTACTAAAGGTGTCTTTAATGGCCTCTGGCTGCCCCCACCCCACTCTACCCCCAACCGTGTAACATGAAGACACCGCAGCACCTTTGACCTCCATCATCTTATTAGTGTTATGAAGTTATAAATGATTTGATCATATCATAATGTTTGACTTGCTTCTATGATAACAATAAAATAGTAGCGTAGCAATAAAAAAAATAGCATTTTAACGATGTGATTGTGTCTGTTTATAATAATAATGATAATTATGTCTTCATGTAGAGTTGATGATGGAATTTAACCAGCCTGGTGTTAAACTATGTTTTCAATGTTTCATCCATGTTCAGATCATCATTTACAGAGGTCAGTTGGAAGTTGCACAGTCTGGTCTGTGATTGACTATGTGATGCAGCAGGATTAGGATCAAGATCTTGATCAGGATCAAGATCTTGATCAGGGTCAGGGTCAGGATCAGGATCAGGATCAGGATCAGGATCAGGATCAGGATCAGGATCAGGATCAGAGTCAAGATCTTGATCAGGATCAGGATCAGGACAACAATCAGAATCAGCATCAGGATTGGGATCAGGATCAGAATCAGGAATTCCAAGTTCCAAGTGTTCATCTCAGAAGAGAAGAGTTCTTTTTCATGGGAAAAGAGGGAGACAAAAAAGTACAACAAAAACATTTTTATAATCGTTTTTTTTTTACAAGTATGAAACACTGTTACTCATTATTTTCATTTATTTCATGTTGTTGCAGACAATCAGAATTAAATCAGAATTAAAAACCCAGGCCAGTTTGAGGTCAGTAAACTTACTTGGAAAAGTGTTTGCATAAAGTTCCTGAAGATCCAAGTGAGCCTGTGACGTGTCCAACAGGAGGAAGAGGAAGAGGAGGAGGAGGAGGGAGAAAAGATTATTACTTATGCATTGATTTTGTTGGTTTTGTCTCTTTTTTTCTAAGTGTGTTTGTCTGCTTTAGTGCGAATGTGTGTGCTTATGATTGTGTACACATGACAATAAGGATCTTGTCTAAACCAAGTTGCAAAACAGAGCAGCTGCTGATTGTTGCTATTTCTTTGTTCTTGTCTCTAATTTATTTTCTGTTTCTGCATTCATCCCCGAGAACATTTAAGAAACATTAACGAGGGATAACATGACCTCAACATCCTCACTAGTTAGAAGGAGAATGTCCTTCCTATAGATGTATATCAGTGTTGTTGTATTTGAAGTTTGATTTCAAAGATGCCAAGAAACTCACTCTGTCACATGATCACAGTTTCAGGTCATTGAGGAAGAGAAGGAGAGAAACAAATATGTGATTATGACATAAGCTGAGGAGAAACTGTATGTTTTTATGATTCCTCCAGCTTGGTTTGCTCATCATAATAAACATGATTGAAATGTAACTGTTTAGTACGTGTAGATGACTCATTTCTTTACTTCACTGCAAAGCATTATGCTGCAGCTGTGTGTTTGATCACTATCAGTGTGTAATGTTTATTTTTCTCTCCTCCATATTTTGTTCCGTTTTCTGTGATAAGTGTGTGATAAAAGATTGAGATGTCACATTAGGAAACATGGTAGATAACGATAGTGTTGTTGAGGTGGCGACAGTGTGAACCGGCACTGATGAACCTGAATATGAACCGACTCCTAACATCTCAGTTCTCAACTTGAAGCGCGAAGGTTTGGTAAATGAACGTCAGCAGTGGTGAGCTCAATGCACTTTTATTTAATAAGGAAACAAGTCGTGTATGGAAATAAATCTACGTAGAAAAACAAAACAAAACAAAAACAATAACTGGTAGAAAAATATCAGCCTCTCTATCGTCATTCATCCTGGTCACTTATCAGTAAAACACAGTGAAACATAAACAGTCAAACGAACAATCTCAGTCAACACTTGGTGACAATAATATTTACAGTCATGTGTCTTGAGAAAGTCTCATCATAGGACATTGTAACACATTTCAGAGCTCATCTGAAACGTGTCCCTCCTGAAATAGTTCTCCTCCACTGGGCAGGCGTATGGATAATCTGTGGGGCTGTGGTATGCCGTGTACTCGGGTGCAGGGAAGCTCTCCTGCTGACCCGGCCAACAGTGGGACAGACAGTAACAGTCCTGGAGGTTGCAGTGCTGGTAGTGATAGTGCTCTGAGGTGAATCCGTGGTAGCTGGACTCCATCCTGGTGGGTGAGTCGTAGCAGGAGGAGGAGGAGGAAGAGAAAGAGTCCTGTGGTGAGTAGCTGTTGGGATCCATGGGGCTGCAGAGCTGCAGCAACTCTGGTGAAGAGCAGGGAGCCTGGAGGAAGAGACATGGAGGATGGTGAGGAATATTTTTAGCAGCAGTTTGGGGGTGGTGACATGACATGATCATCAAACTGTCACTGTCAACTGTCACTGGGTCACAGGGACAGCTGTTGATGACAATCTAATCATTCAGTATTATATGAAATGATATAAAACCTACTAAACTAATAATAATGCTCCAGTAGTGTTTAAAATAATTTTATTTGAGTAACTAAATACATTTTATTATGTACCCTTATAATTAGTTTGTCAAAAAAGGCAGATATGATTATTATATAATATGAGACATAAAATGAGATACTCAGGCCACAGTAATATACAATAATCACTGCATCTCTACACTAAACCATAAAAATTAAGTCATTAAGTCGGTTTTAGAAGTTTTTATTATTAGTAGTAGGTTCACCACGATTCAATGCATTAACCAAAGGTCTTAACCTGCAATGCTTTCGTTTTCAATTAAGTTTGGACCTTTAATTGTTTCCGTCTATACATTAAAATATAATTACAATAATATCCGGATGATAAATTAATGATCGATAAGAGCCTGATTCGATAACGAATTTGAATTCATTTAGTAAAAAAAAGCTTTTTTTAACGGGCTGTATTGGGCTGTGTCGTGTCAGTGTCAGAAACCTACCATCCCTTGCCCATAATAGTCCGCATCCGAGGAGAGCCCGTGGCACCGGGGCAGGAAGGCGGCAGGTGGAGGCAGAGAGGCGCTGTAGCTGCAGCCGCTGTTGTTGTTGTTGTTATTGTGGTTGTTGTTGTTGTTGATGTTGGTGTTACTGTAACAGTTTCCAGGCAACATCACGTCCCCAAACTGCTGCTGGTCGCTAAACGCGTCCCCTTGCATCTGCATGTTGCACGAGCCGTCGGGACCCTGGAACGAGGCTGCCGTGCGCAGCTGTAGAGCTCGTGCGCCACAGCTGCTCGCGTCCGCTGAGGCTGTAGCGGCGGGAGAAGGGTCGACATAACGACCTGACGGGAATAGATCTGCAAATGAGATGATGAACAAATAGATTAATACATAAATCCTCAAAGTAAATAAAAAAGCAGAGCTCGGATCACACCCGTCACGTGCATTGACCTACGTACCGCTGAGTTATTTTTTCCCCCCTAAAGTTGCATTTCAAAATAAAAGTTCCTATTTGTTTCAGGCCCAATCTGTCTTCAACAGCTCACTGGATAAAAGGTGCACGATAGCCTCTGCGTGGTGACAGACCACAGGAAGAGATTTAAATATGCCTATAAGTTCAGAGAGTGATGTCATAACTCCATCAGCCACCACATTTGAATGTAGCCTATGACTATAAGTAGGACCCTGCACTTTTGGAATGAAGCTGTCAGAACAGTTTACTTGTATTGCATTGCAAGTAGACTTGCAATTGTTTTAAGCAATATTATAACACTGATGCAACTTCATCAAATGCTTTAGTTTAGTCTCTATAGCTGCAAACTTTGTGGATTTTTTTCCAGCAGCTTCACCAAACAACTTCCCTCTTTTCTTTTTCTTGTGCTTCTTCTTCTTTTTTTCTTTTAATTGGATCGTTACAAAACTGCAGCTACATGTTTACATGTAAACTGTGTGCGCCGTGCCTGTGATTACTGTTGTAGCCGTGTCAGGGTGGATTATAATCCAGTACACTAATGGATTTGGAAACAATGGAATCATACTTATGGACTTTAATATTGCTTATTGCTGCTGCTGCTGGGTAGAAAAACTTACTTGGAAAAGTGGACGCATAAAGTTCTTGAAGATCCAAGTGAGCCTGTGAGATCTGTCCATCAGGAGGAAGAGGGGAGACATGGGGAGAAAGGGAGGAGGAGAAGGAACAGGGGGAAAAGATTATTAGTTATGCTTTGATTTTGCTGGTTTTGCCTTTTTTGCTGTGTTTGTCTGAGTGTGCGTACTTGTAAAACACTTGCCAAACCATTTTTTTAGTTGATCATTTACAGGGGCAGTTTATTACTTTGCTCTGTGGCTGTTATTTTTTTTGTCTATCTCTCTTCTTCTGCTTTGTCTGAACATCTCAGAGCAGAGAGAGAAAGACAGAAAGCTGAGGTGTGTTGGGGGGTGGAGTGGTGGGTGGGTGGTTGGGGGACTCTCTTACCGGTTTGAGCTTTTTGTTGTTTGCCTCTCGGGCTCTGAGCCTCTGCAGCAGCTCTTTGACTGTGGTCTTCACGCGGACGCCCTGGTACACCTTCGTCGGCTTATCTGCATGAAAAGGAACAGAGCGTCAGTCATGTTTACTAAGCATCGTCCATTGCGGCAGACAATAACAGACACTGACTCCTCTCCACCCCACCCCCTGCCCCAGCACACACACACCCACTGCTCGGCCCCTCCTCCACCACTCAATCCCAGTCCACAAATTCAAAACATGAAAATTAAATGTTATGCACCATTGATTTCCATTAAATTTCAACTTCTGCACGCAAATTTTCACATTGTTACATTTAAACCCCCTCCCCTAATAAACTGTTGAACTGTTCAGACATCCAGGTGGAAAAAACGTGCGCAACGCGTGCGACATTGCAACATGTTGTGACAAAATAATAAACTGTTTCATTTGTGTGTGTTGTGCCGTTTAATTTTCCAAACTTCTACCCGGGCAATCGGTGCGTAAAAGCGCGCAATCGTCCCGCTGGTTCTGGCTCTTTTTCGGTCACTTATCGGAGCCCCTCGGTAATCCCGGCCAGGGTCTCGCTCTTTACCCCAACTCTCGACCCAGCGCTTCCTATTACAGCCTTAGCAGACTCGCTCCCTGCAGCCTGGGTGTGTGTATTATCCGTGCGCCGCGCCACCCACCGACACCCACCCAGAGTCCAGACCAGGAACAAAGGAAAACGGCACAAAACACGTAACCGTAAGTGTATATTTTTTGATCATAAAGCGTTGAATGTTGAAATGATTGATCGTGGATCGATCAGATGGTTGAAATGCGCTCAGGATCGTTAGTTAAAGTTTGATAAAGGCGCTCGAACGACTGCGTAAAACAAAGAAAGACGAGGCAGAAAATATAGTCTGTGATCGGCGATCGGTGGCAAAAAACTCAAACGTTTCTAGATAAACATGTCGATGTGAGTTATAGTTGTGATCAGGAGTTCGATTCTAATGTTAAAAAGTTTATACCACAGCGCCGCGACTCTACACGAAAACTCTCTACTCAGGTGTTTTCTCTTTTGTGAAGCGTCACGTCGACCGAGTGGTCATTCAGTAAAATAAAAGTTTGGTCTTGGTTTGATCGGATTGTTTGTTACCTCATGGAAATTTTCGGGAACGATTTCAGCCTCGCGCGCCGTTTATAATTTAAACTCAAGCTCCACTCCAATCTCTGTTACTTTATTCAAATCAAGTCCCCCCTCCCCATACACACACACACTTTGGATATGTTACTGAAAATTCATTCTGTGGCACTTGTACAGAGAACACTCTGACTTTATATTTTCTATTTTTCGTTAAAAGTTAAGTTTGATTAAAGAATTATAGAGAGAATGTCTCGCATGGCTGCGCGTGATTTAGACCCAAAGGCGTAATTTAAAGCACCAGGAGTGGCCGTTTGGAGAAGGAAAAAAAGACGATTTGATAAGAGACGAAAGTTCGGCAGCGGAACCTCACCTGATAAATATTCATACAGTTAAATGCTACTTCATGATTTGTCTTAAATGTGGCAAATAGTTGAGCCAAAAAATACACAGCAGACACATCCCACTCTAAATCGGTTACTCGCGTCGTCTTGTTGCGCAAAAAAGGGGCAAAGCCGGGAAGACTCGGCTGTAAAGTTAGTTTTCAGCAGCGACTGTGCTTTAATAAATAATTTAAAAAAAATGTGATTTAATCCCAAATTCACGTCGTGGTGTTTGTTAAAAAAAAAAACTTTGGTTAAAAGAATAAAACATATCATGAATCTATAAAACTCGGCACAGCAGTGTAGGAGTGTTTGAATGGAAAAGGCGACTCTCCTGATCCACCCAGGAGCAGCAGAAGCAGGTGGCATTAAACTACTAAAGTTTATCACTTCACATGTAATTTAACTAAGTCTCATTTAAAGACAAAAATGACTTAAATCTGTAATAAATTAGACATTTATAGGGGTAAAAACACTCATCTTACATCTTAACTCTGCCGTGCTTCTGAATTATGCCACTAATTGTCATATTTTTCTCTTTTCTCTTTTTATAACAGGACAAAAAGCTTCAAAAGTGATTTCCAGATGAAAATCCAACGTGAAACTCACCAGACATGATGACAGAGATGAAAAGAGGCTCTCTAGAGAAGACCTATGGGGCTCCACAACGTCCTTTTCTGCCTCAGCAAAATGGCCAAGAACGAAATTTGTGCAAAAGTCTTAAAAAATCTCAACACAAAAGTCTTAAAACAGAGTCAGAGCATACAACAATATTGTAATATAGCTGTGGACATATTAGTTTGAGATTTTCTCCCTCCATGCCTACTATTTAAAACCCCTAGAACTCAATGATTTGACAATGATTTGATTGCGCGTTACTTTCAATTTGAATATTCAGAGGCAACCGAGTTTTATCGATTTTTCATTAAAAATCACTACGCATGGACATTGTATAAGCTGTACTTTAATATAATATATTAGAATTTTACACTTTGACCGAAAGGAAATCATACTTTTATTAATTTTAGACTCCTTTTGCAATATCTGAGCATCACACCCCCTCATTAAGCACTACAGCACTGAGTGCTTCATGTGCGCAGATTTAACATCGTAATTCACCATATTTCTACGACAACAGCTTTACTGAGGCCACTCAACCATGACAATAGATTTGAAATCATATTTTTTTGCGTTATTTCAGAGAAAAACACATTAAAGTGGGGAAGAAGTGGGCGTGGCAAAGGGCAGTAGCCATCTTTGGCACTCCAGGCCCTCGGCTCCTCCAGCAAGTGCTCTATGCGCTTTCACCTGCTGGAGGGTGCTGGGACACACAAGCCGCACTTCCCAACTTCTCTAACAGGATGTTTCAGACACTTCTAATCATTATGATGGGGCAGGAAAAAAAAAAAAAAAATAGATTTTTTTTTCTAAGGAAACAAGGAAACAAAAGACAAAACAAAAAAACCTAAACAGCTTGAAAAACAGATTTCTATTAGCCCAAACATTTCAGCAAAACTACTTTCTTAATTTAACATTTAAATCACTTTCATGCAGTTGTGTCAAAGTTGATCACAACTAAATATATATTTATTTGTTAATAATTATCAAAAGCCACTTTTGCGCACTTTGAACTTTGAGCACCAGGCAGTAATACAGCAATATACTCTAACCAGCTTGTGTTAACATGCTGCTATGAACCTGTAGTATCTTTACTCTTGTTTGATAAGAAATTAAAGAGTTACAAATATTTTATATGTTTTAAATGTGGCTTATTCGGGCAGATGTAAAACATCTGGAGCAGTTTGGTTAAGCTCACGTGAAGCTAATTCATTAAATCTTTTATTTTATTAATTTTTTTTGTTTGTTTGTTTTTGGCCACAATCATTTTAATTATCACCACAACTGCATGATCATCATTATTATCATTAGGTGAAGCAGTTGTAGTGTCAGTGCTTAAAAACAGTTAAAGAAAAATGAATGAGAATGAGAATTTTGAGCAAAATAACTTGTATGTGTTTAGGTTTCAGCTCTGCGATCAATCTCAAACATTTGTAGCTTTGAGTTTGATTAAAAAAAAAAAAAAATCCCCCATGAAACACATCACTGTCTCCTCCACACTTACACTCGCTGCGTCTTCTGCTTTTCATTCCAGCTGTGGTTTCTCTCCTTCTCTGCAGCGGCGGCGGCGCAGAGGCGCCACCTATTGGTTAAACATCACAACATCCTCCTCCACCTCCTGCTGCTGCTGCTGCTGTCCTGAACAGTTTAATCATCATTTAAATAAAATTCGCCAAAAGCAAAAGTCTGCTTTGTCATATTTTACTACAACCTTTATTCCTGCATCAAATCGCAATCTATCAAATTTTGCGAAGAAATATGTTATATATGTTGGACAAAAACACACAAATATATACAGCAACAAAGGTAACTAACACAGGACAAGACCGGTCTCCTCATTTACTTTGACTTTGCATTTGATTCAAAGGTTTAAAAAAAAGCAACAAAACTCTAATTTTGCTGAAAACTAAACCACTAGAAGTCTTTTTTACTGACATGTTGCTTGTGAATGAGATAAATTCATTGTAAACACTGCAAATCTAGTCAGTATGTAACTATAGTGTAAGTGAATAATATAAATATATATTTTTAAAGGTTTTTTTTTTCTCTAAGTGCTTTATTACACACAGTAATATCACATCAATAAACATTAAGAAGAAGCAATGTTTTATTTTGAAGTCTATTTGTATTAATTAACCCATAATAAAATATGTGTAACTGATTCTTGAACAGATCGAAGGATGATAAGGAGATCACTGAAGTTTTGTTCAACATAATAAGAAGTGTTAATAGGGTTATAATCCACTTATTAACATATGCGAACAATGATTTGTGAATCCTAAAGTGAAAATAAAGTGTTACCAGTTTTGGAGCCAGACCCTGCACTCCCACCCCCACCCCCACCCCCACCCAACCCCCTACCTCTACCCACCCTCATCCAAGTGAATAACTAGTGAATTACCATGAAATCTTTGAGATCTGTGTGTTATGCATCTCTACACTGATTCTAATATCTCGTTTGTGTTCCAGTCAACTCAGGTTGGTGTTAAATCTGATTAAAAATGTATATTCAACTAAACACATACAAGCAAATGTAATTACTTCATATTAACCAAACTACACAATCCATCCAAGTACCTGCTGTGCTACAGTAGCCATATACTTTAAAAGAAGTAGTTTTTTTCCAACAGGTTTTTTTTTTTTTTTTTTTTTTCTGAATGTCCATACTTTCTGAATGTTTTAATTTTTTTTTTTTACACTTTTTCTTTTCTGGTCGTTTTTGTTTTCCCTTACAAACAAAAGTAGTGATTTCCCATGAGATCAGGCAGTATTCTGGACACTGTATCAAAACTGCCCAAACAGAAAAAAAAAACTCCCAGACTCTTCTCTGTTCTGCACATGTACCTGTTGAGTTCATAGTTTATAATTGGTTTTATCTTCATCTAAATCCCTCAGCCTCTGGCCCGTGGTCCAGTCAGTAGGCTCTCCTGAGTTCATAGGGCGACCAGGAGCTCACCCCGTCCTCTTTGGCCCACGAGGCATGAGCCTCGCTGTTAGAGGGGAGACTACCGTGACTGTCAGTCTCCTCTGTCACCATCTTAGACACCAGGTCGCTGGCAGAACTGCTCATGTAGGGAGGACAGGCAAAAGAGGAGGAAGGGATGGGGTAGGAGGTGCTGGTGGTTAGAGGGTGGTAGTGGGCATCCTCCAGGGGGTGCAGGGTGTACGGCTGACTGCTTGTCACCGAGCCCATGGAGGAGCCTCGGCTGGTAGAGCGGTACTGGGAGGGGCTGCCTGGCGGCTCCGGGCTGGGCATGGAGGGGGGGACACTGACTGAGGCTAAGCTGTCCGGACAAAGACCCTCCACCTGGGACACTGGCTCAGGAACTGACTCCCATGAGTCTCTCTGCAACAAAAACAAAAAAACAAAACGCAAGAGGAGAGAGTGAATCACTGGTCCATGTGCTTCTTTTACAAACCACAGAAAGTGTCAGACATTGGTTGATTTAAAAAAATAAATAATTGATGTTGTTTATATTTTCTGTCAACTCATTTACATCAGATTTTAAGGGGCAGTTCATTCATATTATAATTCTTATGAATTGAATTTGTAAGAGTTGGCACTGAATACCTTGTTTCTGGAAAGACACGTAAGAGTTTTTGGATTTTTAAAAACATAAATAAAATAAAAACATAAATCCAGAAGTTTAATGTTGAAAGTCCACAAAGTTGTGTTGCTCACAACAGATTTAGAGCATTCATGTTTTTTTTTTTTTTTTTTTTTTGCATGTATGGACTACAACAGTGTGAAAGGAGTCACTTGCACTAATGAACCTACAATTTCCATCTGAATCTGCAACTTTCAACAGTTTTACCTTTTTAATCACAAATTTAACCTCATGGTTCAGCTATTGGGCTGGTAGCTTTACAGTACTTCCTGTCAAAGTTAAAATTTCAACTGCAGCAGGTTAAAAAAAAACACTATAAACTTACTGCTGTGCAAGAACAGCAGCATTTAGTAGGTAAAGACAAAGAAATTTCGCTCAAGCAGAGTTGAAATTGATTAGGTATTGGCTCAGGGTGACAGAAGCATGACCTCAAAACAACACAAATTTTTTCCCATATCAGTTCAATGTGTAAATAAGATGCAGTTTGCAAACAAGTTCACCAGGGCAACTAAAATGTGATCCAATGTGTCTACAATGTGTTTCTACTGCCCTCAAGTGGCCAAACATTTAGTTACCACAGGTTGTAAAATCAAAAATCCTGACTTCCCCTTCAGTGTCAGCTAATTACACATTATATCTCTCATGGTGGTTTTTTTAATTATATGTTACAGGTGAAATGAAATACAACAATTCTCTAATTAAATCAGTAGTCATTGTGTTTTCACTCCAAGTGACAGTTTGAACTCTCATCATTTCCAATTTTATTTTGATAGTTCTTTGTTTTTCCTTTTATTAGATTGTAGATAAAAGGTTATGAGTCACAGTGTGTCACACTACCTAGTGTCGAATGCCAGTAAGATATGTCATTGTGCCAGTTCTTTTTTTTTTTTTTAAAAATCGGTCCAAACCCACAGATGACATTTACAGTTTCCACACTTTACTTTCACACAAAGACAGAATCTTTTCATTTGTTGCAGACAAACAATATATATATATATATATATATATATATATATATATATATATATATATATATATATATCAGAGTAGTACTGATGCTAATGTGATGATGCTAATTACAATCAATTACTTATAGTTCCCCAGTTCTTCATTAAGTCAACACATGAGCTTCCTGAAGAACTGGACATTGGCTTAAAAGCATATGTTTCCATATCCACACTATCAGTGTCTAATGAATGAAAAATGATTTGAAAATATACCAAGAACCAAATAGACTGAGAAATATAAACAAGGACATCGCAGTAGCTGTTTTTAATGACAAAGACAGACTAGAGAGGTGAGCTGAGGCAGGCTTACTTAACATTTGCATTTTGACTTTTGAAGCCTCTCCCAGCATGCATCTGGTTTAAATAAGAAGCTAATGTTTTTTCAGGTCTATTTCTTTAAACTGAAACAGGGTTTTTTTTTGTTGTTTTTTTTTTTGTCCTTTTCGCATTTCCCATGAATATATCATCTCCTTGACTACTTACAGAAGATCAAATTTCATAGTGTTTGTTCTGTTTGTATGTGAAGCTAATATCTGAGTATGTACGTGTTTCTAGTATAAAAGTCCCTCTTTGGTTCCTCTAGTGTCAGTTGGCAATTCAAGTTTGAAGTGGAAAGAGCCACTGGACTGATAACACAACCAGACATTCACATATGTTTGTGGACAAATGGACAATTTATCTTCTCTTGTCCAAATTGAAGGTTTTTACTTTAATTATATAACCTGAAGTTCCTCTAATTTGCTGTAGGTGGCTCTCACTTTGCACACATATAACTCACCTACTTTGCTAGTGATGACTGAAAAAAAAAATATAAACATGTATATCCTACCAGAAACAAATGTGAGGACTCTCCACTGAAGGGAGGCAGCAGAGACGAGAGCGCCGACGAGGGCAGGAAAGATCCTCCAGAACTGGAGAAGGCGGCAGCACTGCGGTAATCACCAAAGGCATCTGGGTAGTAGCTGTCAATCAGGGAGGAGTAGCTGGTCATCGACGAGGGATCGCAGGCCAGAGGTTTGCCCCCAAGGGTGGAGGAATAGACGTCAGGGGAAAACTGCTTGGTGGACGAACAGAAGTCTGAGTCGGAGATGAAAGGACGCCTCATGCCGTAGTAGCTGGGCAGCATGTGAGACCCTGAGGAGGACAACACAGATTATATCCTTGTCCTCACTGTGGTCAATGTTATATAAAGTACCTGAAAGTACCACAAGAGTAGAAGTACAGATACTCGACAAAAAAATGACTTTGGTAGAAGTTCAAGTCACCAACTAGAATGATACTTAAGTAAAAGTCTTAAAATATCTAATACTTAATGTCATTAATATGACAAGTAATCTATAATTAAATGTACTTAAGTAATTAAAGTAAAAGTGCAAGTACATGTAAATAAAAACAGAAGATAGTGTATCCAGCTCTTTGTAACATGGAGCCCACAACAATTTTCGTAGACAATGTCTTGAGTCTGAACAAAAATACCCAAATTCCTAAAATTTCTGCTTGATATCTTTTAACTTTCTCCATCCATTCACCATTTAAGATGGAGCCTAAATCAACCCTCAAACAAGGTTTTGCTTAAACAGTCACAGGTAGACTTACAGCGGAGCGGAGCGGTAGAAAAGACACCACATAACAACAATAGTATGTAATTAAGTTAGAAAATACAGTGAAGTGAAAGTGAAAGTTGACCAAATTAAAAAAAACAAAAAAACAAAACAAGTTTAGTACAGATACTCCCAAAACATAGTGAAGTACAGTAGTGAAGTATTACTTTGTTGCTATGGAATGCTAAAATTGTAACAGCAGAGGTTGTAGTAGTTTAGTCTTATAATTGGTGCTGATTGAGACTGTGTTGATTCATTTTACAGGAAGAGAAGAGATTCTCACCAGGCATCTGGACAAATGAAGGTGGAGTAGTTGATCCTCCCTGTTGGCAGAGAAATTAAACTTGAAGTTAGTTGTGCAAACATTTTTAGACGTGTAAAAGTGCATATTACAGGAACACAAACCCCAACAGTAACTTATAATGTTATTTTTCATGTTTAATGATGATGTCGATGATAAAGCCTCAAGCAAGCAAACCCAACAACTGCTGCCAAAGTTAGCCATTAGCTCCTGTTAGCCGGAGCAACACCAACTCAACAAACAACTCTGTTTGTACAGTTGTACCATGCACACCCAGCACGCTCCCCTAACCATCAACAGTGCTGCTGTGGAGAGAGTAAGCAACACCAAGTTTCTAGGTGTGCACATCTCAGAAGACCTCTCCTGGTCAAAGAACGCTGCATCACTGGCCAGCAGAGTCCAACAGCGACTCTACTTCCTCTGCAAACTGAGGAGAGCCTCACCTGCAAAGCCTGCTGCATTGCACTCGTCCAACAGCTTCAGTCTGCTGCCATCATGAAGGAGACTGAAGAGCCTCTGCGCCAGGACCAGCAGACTGAGAGACAGCTTAGTCCACCAAGCTGTCAGGATGCTGAACTCTCTCCCTGCCCTGCCTCACCCTTCTGACCCCCGCACACATGAACTCTGGATCTTCACCCACATCCTCCCTCTGAACCCCTGACTTTGACTTATTTCCTGTGCATACACAATTTGCACAATTTGTTATTACCAGACTATTAGAATTAATATTGGTATACTGTCAGGTCTTTACGTTTTCATGATATCTCAAATTTGGCATAAACATTCACTTGGATTTAAGGATTAACTGTCTACAATGGTACAAAGGTTTTTAAAGCAAATAAATAACGAGTAAAAAGGAGACAATATCATCAACTGAAAGACATAAGAGCACAGAAAAAATGTGAATAGAATAAGCAGCATGTTGCTGGATTTCAAAGCCTCTGAATGTGATGGTCAAGATAAAAGGAAATGATACTGATACAGATATCTGCCTCACACAACAACATCACAGTTTAGTTTGTACTTCCTGATGTGTCTGTTAGACACCAGAACAGCTTTGGATCCAGGGTTTATTTTTCTTTTTATAACGTATCTTCTATCAGACTAATAAAAAACATGTCCAGAAAACACAAACGTCTTTGTTGGTCCATTTCCTCTGTTTAAAAAAAAAAAAAAAAAAAAAAAAAACTCTGACTAATATGTAACAAAAAAAAAAAAAAAAAAAAGTTTAAATGTCTTAATTTCTGCTCTGGAATTTTTTCCATAAAAGCATAACAGTAGAAATGTATCATCTGTATTCATGTATCTAGAGCTGATAAATATACATAAGATATATTTAACTTTAGTTATATTAAAAAAAAATAGTGAATGTGAGACATGATGTTCTTGTCATCATTGTCTCTGACTGGTTACATCATAAATCATGTGTTAAAATTAAAGTTTCTCTTATAATTCCCTGTAAACATGAACTTAGAACACAGTAACTAACAATCATTAGTTCATTCACTCATTCAAAAATTGGCCATATAATCCAAAAGACTTTGAGGAACTTTAATATTACTAATATTAAAAACCTTTTTTCTTTTCCTCTTTGTTGGACAGTCTGCAATATATTTAAAACTACAACTGCATACGCCTGTTGACCAACATTGCTGGTAATTTATGCGTCCATCCGTTTCTCTTTTAGCAGCAGATGCAGAGTCAGAGGCAACAGGGAGCACACAGCAGCTCTGACGGGAGAGGCTTGTTTGCATATTGCTAGCATGAAAGAGTTGATATTAAGCCTGTGCTGGCTGGGAGGCAAGCAAATTTTGAGGGCAAAATTTGAATGTGATTTGCAAGTGCCAAGACTTCCTCATGTGGCCCAGGTATGGCTCAGTGCATCTCTGAAGGCTGCGTATGAAAATCAACTCACTCAAGCTCAGGCAGTCAGACAGTGTGTGTATGTGTGTGTGTGTGTGTGTGTGTGTGTGTGTGTGTGTGGTAAAAGAGGAGGGGTAGTGATGTACTAAACTTCATTTCACAGGAAAACTTCTTCCTTCCTGTGCAAAACACTCCACATATTCTCTCACCACTCTCACGCAAATATTAGACAACACAATATTACACAAATAGTCACATCACAGTTATTTCACTTTTCTAACTTAGTCCACCTCCTCTCATTCTCTCATTTTGCACTTTTATTTTATTTTTATTTTATTTTTTTTTTTACAATCTCTTCATTTTAGCTAACCACAATTTCCATGCCAGAACCACTGAAGTTTTAAAACTGTGAACTCATGGCTTATCAGTCAACTTTTACCTGCAGACACATC
>CM028924.1:7032500-7270000 GCA_016801845.1 Polydactylus sextarius
TGTTTACAGCGCTGCTACATGTAGGTGACAAACAGGTTAAACAGATGCTTTGCTCGCCGACACCTTTGTGGAACATTTGGACATTTTAGGGGACTTGTGCGTCACTACATTTACAAATGTTTTCTACCGTTGCAGCTGTACGTCAATGACACCTGTGAGAAGTACAGGCAGTTTGAGTAATTGAAAGGGGAATTCCGACAATAATTTTTTTTTTTTTTTTTTACACATTAAAGTCTGTTTACAGGTCTTCGTGGGAAGTAGCTGCTACGGCTACTACTGCTCCCACTAAATTGCCTTGAGTCTTGGCACGGGCATGAGTATGAAGATGTCAGGTTTGAAAATAAAAGCAATCAGCTCAGCAGAGCTCTGAATCCCTGTTCCAGGCTCCTGGCTCCAGACTACAGTGGCTACATCACATCAGGAAAATGTTCCAAGACTGGCAACGGTCCAGTTATAATTGGTGGTTATTCAGGTGCAAAATTGGCGCATCTACTCTCAACCTTGGTTTCAAGTCTTAATCAAGAGTGTGACAGCGCCTCAGCCTGTTATCAAGACTCGCTGTAATATCTCTGTGAAGGTGAATGTGGAAACTTGTAAAACAATGTTGAACATGCTGTTACAGGTGTTTAGCAACACCTTCGTCAGCAACATTTTCTAATTAGCACAAATATTTTAATGACTGTGATCAGCTTTGGTTACCTGCAATAGTCAACGTAGCTGCTAACAGTGACCTGCAAAGCACACACACACACACACAATGCAGGTTGTGGTACATGCAGGCAAAGTGTTGACAGACAATGAAGCAGGAAATGGGAGGAAAGGTACTTAAAGTGATGGTCCAGAGTAATTTGAACCCAGGGTCTATTTCACCAGGCATACGAGTCGAACTTCCCCTTAAGATATTTTATGTTGGTTGAAGTAATGACAAGTTTGACTGTTTTTTGTTTTCGCAGCCAAATAGCTAACAATGAAAGTAAGTGGGGCCACCAACCAAACGTATCTAAATTTGTTATTTTCATTTTTTCAACCACTAATAAAGCTCAAAATAACACTTCAATTCAGCAGTAGCATGAATAGGGTCCCTACACATACACCAAAGTATCGATAACTTAGTCAGAGAACCAAGAGTTTATTAATAAGACTGTTTTACAAGACTTACCAAACGTCTTGTTTTCATAACAACTGATGGTGAAAGGAGTTCCAGATCAGCAGATCCATCATTTTCCTGAGCAACAGGCCGATGTGTCAGTGAAGTGCAAGGAAAATGATGTATCTGCTGATCTGGAAACCTTTCACCATCAGTTGTACACTTCAGTTCACTTACTAAGTTATCAGTACTTTAGTTTATGTGTAGAAGCCCTATTCATGCTACTGCCAAAGTGAAGTGATATTTTGAGCTTTATTAGTTGTTAAAATGACAATCTAGATATATTTGGTTGACTGCCCCACTTACTTTCCTTATTAGCTATTTGGCTGTGAGCACAAAAGACAGTCAAACTCAAAAGTCGTTTGATCAATGATTGACGTAAATTAGCTCTTAGGAGTTAATAGTGTTTGACTTATATTTGTGGTCTAATAGACACTGGGTTCAAATTACTGCAGACCATCACTATGCTGTTTTCTTTTGTCAGTCTACTCCAGACACCCATGAAAACAGTGAGTCAAAAGCCTTTGTTCCCATTAATTTACGAATTCATCCAAAACTCAAATACAAGCTGGTCGCAGATTCAGAGAAACACAAACACAGACAGACAGATAAGAAACAGGCCCCTGGGCACAGACACACACTTCACGAAAAAAGACTGACACCAAGAAATAGCAGTATCAGCAACAGTCATTATTAATGTTTGTCATGTACTGTAGCAACAATTTGCAGGTGACATGTTATCAATGAGCAGCTGACAAAACCTGTTATTTTTATCTGTGTTAGAGGGGAAAAGTAACATCTGTGTTGATGTGGACTTTCTTTAATGTGGTTTATGATTCATGTAGCACCACCAAAACAGAATTCAAATTTAATCAAGACTTCCCTGATTTGGATGGAGCTCTTTGACTTTTGAAACAGAAATGTGGACACTTTTTGTCACTACAAAGAACCACTCATGTCATCTTTGGCTGTGGCAAAGCAAAGCTCATGGTGGTATGACATTGTGTATTAAAAATGTGAACCATTTAGCTAAAGGTTAGCCTAAATTGCTAAGATAGTTTTTTTTTTTTTTTCAAAATAGTGGCTGTGGGGTAAAGTGAGCCAAATGCCCCACATTTGGGGTAAATTAAGCCGGTGGTACAACTTACCCTGCAACAAGACACAAGTTTATTTGAGCTAATCTAAACTGGAATTTCAGTGGATCATTATATAATTGATTTTCTTTATGTTTTAGACATTATAAAAAACATATCATGCCAAGAAAATATAAGACCAAGGCAGACTGGCGCTGAACAGCCTCTGAAGTCAAAGGTGGTAAATCCATCAGATCAGTAGCAAAAGAGACAGGTTGTACCTGCTAGCTACATTTATAAATATATATGTTGACGCATGATATATTGTGGCTGCTGTGGAAAGAACAGACCTACACCTGCTTGTGTGGTGTAAAGTCCCAAACAGCACAAGCTGCAGTTACAGGTTGCATATAATTACATATTGGTTAAAGTTAAAATGAAAGATTTTCTTGTAGTTAAGCTCAGTTTTAACCTAGCCCCCCCCAGTGGCTCACTTTACTCATTGACTTCAACAACTTCACCCTAAGGGGCAAGTTGAAGTCATATATCAACCACTCTTTGTCATAGACGCGTTCTTATCATTTCCACTGACAGGAGACGTCATGATGTAATGGTAGGTGTTTTTAGTTTTCCTTGCCTAGAGGACAAAGTGGCTCACTTTACCCCACTCTACCCTACATTTCATATTATTACGTAAATGATTAACTCTATATATGTGTGAATAGAGGAACTGGCCATCCCCTAATCAGAAGTTCAGTGTTTAAAATCCCTCCTCCTCTAGTCCACATGTTAAAGTGTCACTAGACAAGATAGTGAAGCTGAAATGCCTCTGACACAAATGTGCGTGTGTGTATGTATGACTGTGACTCATAGTGTACTGTACTTGACTGATCATTAAGACTAGAAAGGCTGTCGTTCAGCCATTAGAATTGGCAGAATAAGCAACTAAGTGGAATTTGTGTTAGATTATTTAATTAAACTCTTTTCTAAGCAGCATTGCTCCAAGGCTGTTACATTACCAAACGTGTATTTTGTGGTATGTTTCTGTTTGTGTGACGAACAAAAAAAAAAAAAAATACCCCAAATGTCATCAATCAAGAATTACAGCCTTGATCCATTCATATGAAAAAGGAAGGAAAATAAAAGGTATTTTTACACACTTTCCATCCACAGCGTTTCCAACTCAACATGGCATATTTGAGTCAGGCCCAGTGTTTACAGTGAACTACGAGCGTGACTTCCTTGTCAACAGTAACACTGTGGCACGCTGTGCTGCTGTAATGAGATGATGTTATGTGCGCCGACTGCTGCTGTGTGCAGTTTTTATCAGTTAATGACTCAGAGATAAGAGGGATGCACAGCTCTCCTCTGCAACGGACGTCTGGGTCAGAAGAGGAAGGAAAAAGATAAAACTGTGCCTCACAGTGTCTCTTTCTGCCAGCGACACCATGCAGCTGAAGCATTGCTGGTTTGTTACTGTCCACTTTATATTTTCTATCTACCCACACTAACTATGACACAACAGTGACTGCACCGTGGTATTTTTTTTCCATGGTTTAATTAATTATCTGCTTATTGTTTTCCAAGGAAATTCCTCTGCGTAACAGGGAAGGATTCATCACCTGGTGACAGGTGTTGGCACAAAAACAATATCTTACTGTGTTGTTTCCAGATATGTGTCAAAAGTAGAGAAAAAAAAAAAAAAGTTTTGAGTCATATGTCTACACTGCCATGTCCAGGCTTCAGGCTTTGCCATGTGACAGAGAGCAGACACTGCACAACCAGAACATGATTGGACTTGATTGCTAAAAGTTTCCCAACATGAGCGTGTGTGACTCTCACATATTGATGGTAACTGACAGCAAACACATTCCATTGCATCAGAAAGATGAAAATGTTCAAAGTGTTGACTGCAGCGCCCCGCGCTGGACGGCTGCTTTTTAACACATCTCTTCCAGATCCACTGTGGTAAATTAACTTCAGACGTGATGCTGAAAGGTAAACAACAACTTCTACCTGCGTGTGTTGACGTAAAATTGCTGCTGCATGAAATACAACTATCACACTTTGCATGTGCTCATCACCAAAACCACACTATATCCTTTCTAACTCATGTTGAATAATAACTGTTCTGTTCTGTCATTATTGTCCCAGTCATGTTAATCCTGTGTTTCTCCGTTTGTTTCATGATAATTCAACTTTTTATGAACTTTGAACAACCCATCTACAAACCAGCCTCCCGAAGCAACTATCCAATTGGTGAAGATGGTTGTAAGCAGATTTTCATCACTGCTTGGAACAAATGAGCATGATCTATGCAAGGTTGTAGATTCCAGTGAAGTTTGAGAAGTTGCTTGCCAAAGGTTTGACCTTTCAAAGGTGGAGACTCACTCATCTGTTATGTGGAATTTAAGAGTGAGGAGGTGGAGGTGAACCATGCAGTAAAAGACTCCATGTCTGACCCATGTATCTGAACCATGTTGTTAACAAAACAACTGTTGGTGAGTACATCCCAGTCATTCAAAAACTCCTTCAGCAGCTCTGATGACACTGTTGAGATCACAATTATCAATCTGATTTTGGAAACATGGTGGATTTACACTACTCCAAAAATCATAAGTTTTATACAATAATAATAATAATAAAAAAAACCCTCAAAGAATAAATGCAACAAAGATAGATAAATAAACTAATATATCATAAACAATAAAAAAAAAAAACCTACTGAAAACTACATTAATAAATGTAATAAACACATAATAAACAAAATCAATAAGTGAGAATTTGAGCCTTAAGGGAGGGATGAAACTTGAAGAATCGTTGCGAAACATAATATGGCACAATCATGGTTTTACTGCACTTATCTTGTTTTCATAATCATGAAAATAAAATTTGAAAAACGATACTGGTTTCACAAGCCAGTTGGGCGTATTCGTAAGACTAAAACCTGTTTTCTTTCTTTTTCAGTCACTTAGAAGAGACCTCTCAATCATTGTTAAAAGATAGATTGAAATTAACAAAAACCTCTGATAAGATTCATATCTGACAAGAATGTTTTCTAATGTCTATATACAGCCACTTTTATCATTACAAGAAAGAAATAATGTTTGTTTGTTGTGTTAAGGCTGATGATAATCCACTACAGTAGTGACCTCTGGTGGACTCATTCAGTCATAACAGCTGAGATACTATATCCACTAGAGGACAGAATAACACAAGTCAACACGGGAAAGAAATGAATTGATGAGGCAGTAAGACTGAGGTGAACAGATGGAGTAAAAAAAAAGATCAAATCAATCACTAAAATGTAAGAAAAAATAAATAAATAAAAAATCTTTGCTATATATGGATGTGTACAGTAAACACACACACACGCACCGGAGAAGCGCAGAAATGCCCCTCTCCTCCCTCTGTCATCTGGGCTTGTTCAAACAGCTTTTACTTATCATGCTGCACTGCTGAGTCATGATTTACCACAGGCTTAGCCTGATCATCTCCTCCACTGCTGCTGTTAGTCTCCTCTGTCAACAAAGAACAGACTGTGCTCAGGTCAGGCTGATATATCAGCCGGAGATTTTATTTATTTATTTTTTTTTATTGGAAACTGGATATCAGCCACTTACTGTCTCCTCATACAACTGTTCCTGCTGTGGCTGCTGCTCCACCACTTCTACTGTCAGCATTTACTACCAGTAACAACACCAATACCACATTACTGTCCGATGATGGTCCATGACAATTTACAGGCTTTATGTCGATAAAACAGCAACAATCACTACAAACAACAGTACCATAAATGTTACAAAGGTTTTACTGTGGTCATGTAAAATACTGATGTGTCTTTTCCAGATTACGTTATATTATCTATTGCAGCTCTGTACAATATGGTAAATTGTATGTAAAGCAGACAAGGTCAGCACATTGGGAATTCAACTTATTCAACTCTAGTTAAATTAGCTTAGTATAAAATGTGGATATGTGTTATCACTAGCTCATTTAAAGCTATAAATATGTACTTAATGACAAGTGTATAATAAATGACAAAATGCTGTCATGATGAGGTAAGTGAGGCTAAGTGTGACCTCACAATTAAACTATTCAATACCGAGTTGCAAAAGCCAATCAGAGCTGATCTTCAGCTGACGTCAGTGAGAATCAGAAATGTAGAAATGTAAGTGGAGAATATCGGGGCTGTCTTTGGACACCTGGCGTTGTATGATACAATCTGTGTACTTTATAAAGACAAAAAAGGAGACAGCTTGGAGAAATGTCAGGGAAGCAGTAGGACTACCACGTAAATTCTGAACATCTGGATCTGGATTACTGGATGATTAAGTGCAAATATTAACAGCTTGCAAAATATTACAGAAACAGTCCAGTGGAGCTGGAGTTGTTTGAGTGATGCGAGGTGAAAGTCACATAAGAAGATAAGACTTGCTTCAATATTACATATCAGCCTTCTTTCTGAAATGTCAACAGCTTCTTTTAAGATCAATTGCTCATAAATATAATAAACCACTTGATGTTTATGCTTAAATACTCAAAGTACATTTTTGCCGCAGTGAGAGTAAACAAAACTTGCAAAACTGGGGGTTGTGACATATACTGCAGCCAGCCACCAGGGGGCGATCGAGATAATTTGGCTTCACTTTTGAAGGACTCTCAGGTCATTCACCTTCAGACAGGTCAGTGGTTTGTTATTACAAGCTCATTATTTTTTCTACAGTAGAGAAATATTCTCATCACCTCCAGAAATCCGTACAATATGAGCATGAATCTGATCACCTCCACACTGCCTTGTTAGAAAGAAGACACTGCTCAGGGTGTCCTTTCTTTTCCACTGGTCCCTGTTACATAAGTCGATGACATTCATTTAATTCTGTGATAAGTTTTGGAGACAACAGCCAGGGAACAGATGGGCTTCGTCAGTTTAATGTGCGTGTGCTCAGAGTCTGTGACCTGACAAAGTTGAGCCAGGTTTGACATTTCTGCTCCTTTACAGATGGATAGTCACATTTAATAACAACACTACCAGAGTCTTGTAAACTTTATAAGTCATTTTGAATTTTCAACCACTTAAAAAAAAAAAAAAAAAAAAAAAAAAATCCCACACCATTTTTTCCCTCCTGTCAACCTCCACAAATAAGAAGTTTCTTATCGCAGGACATGGTCTTGGACCGCTGAGTGGAATTTTCCAGAGGACAGTCTTCTGTCTCGGTCAGAGGAGGAAGCTGTGTTGGAGGGGATTCTTTGTGGGTTCCTGTGCGTATCATGCACATATAGGGATTATTCTCATAAAACTAAATTCCAGCTTGTAAAGCTTTGGTATGTCTCTGAGCCCTAGCCGCTCACTTTTTCTTGGAAATTATAGTGCTTCGTCACACTCGAGAGAAATAGTTTAAATTCTTCAAAGAGTCTGGAAGACGTATTTTGCTGAGTGGGGTAATATAAATGTTTATTCAGGCCCTGCCTGCACTGATATTCACATCACTTTGGTGCAAGGGGGATAACACATGAATCTCACGTTATTATTTCCAAGCTCAATCATTTGGGGAGCCTGAAGACCTACATCACACTGCTTCTCTGCATTGATTATTTAGTCAGTCCAGTTGAAATGGCCAGTTTCACCAAATATGGGGAAGAGTCTGAAGTGAACTGCTGATCTCACTCCTCAGACATAAGACAATGAACCATAATGAGCTGAAGTCACACGTCTCAATCCTGGACACACAACAAACACAGAAGTCAGTAGAGTCATGGGTGTAAAGTGTACAACAACATATAAAGAAACCAAAGAAATTGAAAGACTCACACCCTCAGACGACTCCGAGTTTCATCACAAGCACATTTCATTAACCCAAAAACAATTCATTAAAGTAACAGAGCACATTAAAACAGTGATATGTCACAGTGCTTAGCTCTTGGACGAGCACGTGGAAACATATTAAGGTGAAGGGAATCAAATCCTTTTCTTCAGCACTTTCTCTTTTTGAATGTGCAGGAGTGACAGTGAGCAGAAGGTGTTTTTCAGCAGAGAAGCAAGAGATGAAAATATTAGGTGAAGCAGACAGCAAGGGAGAATTTTATCTTAATTTATCTATCATCTAAGTGATGAAAGCATCCCCCACCACCCCCCGTCTATGATAAGCTACTAGTTTCATTCCTGTCATAGTCTTTAACACTAAGGCAACAACAATAAATAGCGAGTCAACAGATGACCAGTTTGCCAAACCAAACCATTCAGTCCTCATCTTTAAAGCATTTAAAATCAAAACCATCATGGTCTTCCCCCAATTGGCCCAGTGGCAGTAACAATGAAAGAACTTGGACAAACCTGGTCAAGTTTATGCTTTATTAGTGGTAAGGATTGGTTTTACGAGCTACAAGGCATAAAAGACGAAGTCTGTCTTCCAAAGAAAAGCAGCTGCTTCCAGACTCTGTTGTCTTGTTGTGCTGTAATGTGCTGTTTCAACTGTGAATGGAAGTAGGGGATGCTGGGTTAATATTAGTTTTAGAATCTGACTTGTAAAACTAGATTTATTAAGATATGGCGAGGAGTCGTTGTAGCTTTAGTCTGGTCTTAAAATACTCAGATTTTCTTAATCTCTAAGTGGACAAGGACATCAAAATCCACAGTCCTGATGATTCTGAGAGGATTTTACACGTATGAAGAAAATGCAATCGTGATCACTTCCCCCTTGTAGATTTTATTGATTGCACTGATGTAATGTGTATTCTTTTTATGTACCATCACTTTAAGATTTTAGTACTGTTCTTGTAAACGTGCCTCTTTGTGCATCCATTGTTTTGTCTGTTTTTACTTATCCAAATTACGGGGTTTTGTGATCAGTTCTAGCTTTTCCGAGTATCATGATTTTGCCAACTGGCTGTTAGTACTGAGACCGACGTTTTGTGTGATAGCCCCGGGACAACAACAGCCTCCGCCAGGTTTTGTGATGTCATCAGAGCGAGGCCTGGCTGTGTGTCCGCGGTGATTCTGAGCCAGACTCAAAGCTGTAACAATTTATACCACTTCATTAAGTTTTGTGAAGTAACTGTTTAGATTTGGAATATGTGGTCAGTTTGTCCAAATGATACCTGATTTGCTCCCCCTTCTTCAGAAATGTAATGAACCGACTGATGGTCATTTGCATCATTTTCGGTACTTCAATCTGTACTTCTGAGTCAAACTTGCTAAATTTAGATTGTAAAGTACCTTGTCTAGAAACTTCACCTTACAAAGACCCTACAAATCACATCCACCTCAAACAAAACCTATTGTAATTTGTAGTAGTCATCAGTTAGCAGTGAGGGAGGGTCCTAACCCAAACCTAACCCCATTTTTACACATATTTTGAAGTTCAACTTCCTCCACATTCTTCCTTCATGTTCAGCAGCTGGATATACTTGACCATACACGTAGCTAAAGTTCACTGTGATTACATCATGAATGTTAATCGGTTAAGGCAGCTGTTGTCCCAGGGCTAATGATGAATTCATGACTAGTTCAAATATCTAGCTACAACTTTGGAAAAATTACTCAAAATGTACAGTCAGATATAGCACAATTTTTTTCTTTTTTTCTTCTTGTCTCTTGGACATAAATTCAGATTCCCTATTTACCCAATTTAACCTCATCACAATTACAGTCATGACATCCTCCACTGTGATGTAAATCAAGTGCTGGCAATGACTTGTGTAAGTGCTCTGACATCAAATTGAAATGCTATTGCAATCTTTTTTTTTTTTTTTTTTTTTTTTACACTTAGACCTTTGTCAGGCACTTTTATCCAAAGCGACTTACAAGGAAACATTAAGGACGTTAACATGCACTAGATCAGTTGGATAAAGTGCAAGGAAATGCTCCAGTGTAGATTAAGTGCTAATTATGGATGTTAGGGTGTTAGGAGACTTAAGAGAGAAGATGATCTCAGAAGAGATGAGTCTTTAATAGATTTTTTAAAATAGAGAAGGAATCCTCTGATCTTAGTGCAGCTGGGAGCTCGTTTCACCATCATGGAACAACAGATGCACACAGTTTGGGCTGCGACTGACTGTTCTTTAGAGGAACGCTGTGGTCGAGAAGGAGATAAGCCTGACTGAGTTCAAGTAGATGAGTTCAGAACCAGAAGTATGTCTGTCTGTTTGTACGCAGCACAAGTGACTTACATTTGGTTGGAGCAGCCAGTGGATGTCAATCAGCAGTGGAGTGACATGAATACTGTTAGACTGATCAAAGACCAGATGTGCTGCTGTGTTTTGGACCAAATGTTTCTCTGGGCATGAAGGAAGGACCGTCAAAAATGCACTGCAACAGTACCAAGATTTGGGTGGTTAGTGAGTCAGGTAATTGGGTTAACAGATTTTTTTTAGGTTGTAGATGCAAAGCAATATGACTCATCAGAAAAGGATATCTAGTTATCAAACATGACATCCAGGTTTCTTGCAACACCACCGGACTTCTTTTTGTCAGATACACAGGAATAATGATACAGTTGAATAATAACATTGCTTTGTTCCTCCTTGATAAATATATTAGTTAAATTAGCCTCATAAAATGGTAAGTTTCTGTTTCTGTTGTAAATTTGCTGCTTCCTGGTGATAAAGAGAAAAATGCTCTCTGATGTTCATGATTTGGTCCACTGACAATGTATTTTCACACTTTGCTCAACTCATTGAATTCCTGTGGTCAAGCTGGATCATTCCTCTCATACACCAAGTTTGGCCTAATTAGAGGATTAAAAGCAGAGGCAAATGTTTATATTCACCCCGTGACTCCTCCAGTCTGGACCACAGTGTACAGTACCATGTGGGCTCAGCTCCCAGACAGGACATGTCTTCAGTTCACAGACAGGCCAACATGCTACTGGGACCAGAGGTCGGCATTTGGTCAGACATCAGCAGACGCCGCAGGTTCACCAGAGACATAAGCAGAATTAATACAAGAACTGCAGGAATGTGTAAGAACAGAAGGTTATGTGAATTGTGACGGGGAGACATGAGACCCTTTTGTGCAGCGTATTCAAGTCTGATGTGTATAAAAGGTTCAAATGCAGACAGAGCTGAACAAAAAAAAAAAAAAGCGACAGCTGGCACAACTCAACAGACACCACATGACATTATTGCTGCTGTGTCACACGTCACATCTCTGATTCCAAGACGCTGACCAGTTTTGTTTGGTTCAGTGTAAACAAGTCCAGGCAGCACAATGAACGAGTCTTAAAGACAAGAAAGCACCATCACTGTATGAAAAGACTTTTAGAAAGGTAGAAAGCACAGCAAGCATCATTCTCACACACCATCAATAATGCCTTTTGACTTGACGTGTGAATACATGCCTCTCTCGCCTGGTTTCTGTGGCAAAGCAGTTTTCACAGCTTCACTGACTCCTTGAATGGAATTACACACCCTTGGCGAAGGCCTTTGAAGTGTCACACACACACACACACACGCACACACTGTGCCATGAGGTCGGACAGTAGCATGATTAGTGGGTGCATTAATCTGTCAGGCCACCCAGTGTCCAGTGTTTTAGTGGAGCCTGAAAACAAAGCCAAGGCTGATCTGTTAACCAGGACTTGTTTCCAGTCAGTGGAAAAGCACCGAAGCAGCACTGAAGAGGACTTCTTAACCAGCTGATCACAAGGTCCTAGTAAACTTCGGTTAAGTCTAATGCGTCATTAGTTTTCAATTTCTACACATGAAATATGAGTAACACTGCTAATAGTGATAAACAGACATGTGAAACTTGTGGCATCTTTTAGGTTTTGGTTTCATAACCTGTGACTCATGTTTCATATATATCATTGACATGGTTTACTGGCACAACAAGCAGCAAATGCTCTGGTAAAAATAAATTGCACTGCTTTCCTTGCATGAAACAGCTAAACAGTAATAACTTACTACCTGCCAGAACTGTAAGGGCCAACTAAAACACTAATGTTGCTCTGTGTCTGCTGAATGTAAGGAATTAATAATAGTCACAGCAAGTTTCTGAGGTAACCAATATATCAGTGTTTTGTTAACTATGGAGCCACAGAAATAATTTGTTATTTTTACAAAAAGCCAGATGTTACAGGCAGAAAGAGGTAAAGTTTTTATTTGTAGCTATTTGTCCAAAATCAAAATATTTCCTGGTCATCTTAACAACCACTGATATAGTTAAACCTTTTGAGTTAGTACGAGGACTACAAGGAGTAGGTGTTTGAGTCTTGCTTTCATTTCATGTGTAATACTTTGCATGTGTAGGTGAGGTTTTGTTCACTTGATGCTCTGCAGAACAGCCAGGAGAGAAATAAAATGTGGAAAGCAGTGACATATGAAGTGAGCCCTGCAAGATTGAAAAAGAATATGTCCAAAGCAAACTGATGTACAACGTGTGGTCTATTTGAGAAGCCTTTTTGCCATGGGCACTCTGAGCCCTGATGTTGATTTCCAGATGTGTCTTCAGGCCCTGACTTATGTAAGGTAAAAGGAGTCTGCACAGTGGGGGCAGGCGTTGGCTGTCTGCTGCCTTGATTGAAGAAGTTCAAATGTTGATTCAGTCTCAGTACACTAAGTATTTCTCTTTTCACCATAGCAGGCATCATTAACCCTCTCCTTATTCTTTCCTCTTGTGCGCGCTTGGATGTTTGCCTTCCACACTGACCTCCTGAATGAAAACATATAGGCCTGTGAAGACTGCATTTCATAACTTTTGGCTCACAGGAGCAAGGCCTGACAACTTCAATTCATTTGTCATGCACAAGCAGAGAAAGGTGGGCCTGTCAATCGACTTTTCTCCCTGCGTGAGCTGACATGAGGGATTAACAGAAAACAGAGCCCAGCGTTTGCTTAAATCCCTCCTTTATGTACATTGTCTTCCCTCACATTAGTTCACTCACCTGTGTGGACCTGCAAGTGGTGCCCAACAGGTGCTTCTGCTGTTTACTGACATAACAACAGTGTGTGTTTGAATGTGTGTGGTAAGCGGGTGGGGTTTCTCACAGATGACGCCATTGATGCGCTGAATGAAATGTTACCAGCTCACAGCTCAGACTGAAAAGGTGGAAGACCCGCTGCTTTCACAACACCTTGAGCGCTGATAAAAGCACGTTTAATTATTTCAAACAGTTCAGTAAACAGTAAAAAGTTGGACATGAAGCGGAGTAAATGTTCATACGCCATTTAAGTCAAGATGAAGTCGCTCAGTATTAGGGAAAGACAGAGTTGGTAGTTTATCCTTGTTAAAGGCCCAATTGGTGATTTTTCCACTAAATAAAAAAACATATATATTAAATCACCAGCAGGTTAAAATGTCTTTAAACTCACAAGACTAGATTTCTTGGCCACTTGGGCCAGTGTAAACGATTCCGACTTGTTATGATGTTTTAAAGAAATTAAATAATATATAATCTGATGCCACTAGGAGGCTCTCAGTCAATCCATCAACCTGCAACTTTATCTGTAAAGCACCTTGGTTTCATACACTTTATAGTAATAAGAATTAAAAGATAAAGAGACAAATACGCTACATGTGAATTAAAGTTAATGATATCAATGAATGTGATTTTATCATCAGAGTGAGAAGGTTTAAGTTTATATTCAGGTTATAAGATTGTTCCCGCAGTTTGGAGCATAAATCTGCCTCAATTAAGTTTTCAGTCCATGTCTAAAGACCTCGGAGTGAAGAGGCCGAGGTTTCGTACACATGTAGTCATTTTCTGCTATTTGATATTGTCGTGCATTTCTTTTTCCCCGTTTCCCCATCTCTATGTTGCTGAAACAAGTAAAGAAATGAGAATTAAATTGAATTCAACTGGTGACAGACAAATTAGTAGAATAATCTTTAAAAAGTAAATAAACTAACATGCAGCCGGTGTAAATAGTTTAAAACAGGTGTTTTCTTTCTGGTCCTGGTCATTTATAACGGTTATAAATCAGCTGATTTATCCCAACTTATTTTAGGAATTTTGGAGAAATTACTATTAATTTCAGGAAAACCTTATATATGACAAATAACAAGTGATAAAAAAAACAATTTATATAAAAGAAATGTTTTTCATTTTATGGTTTTCTTTTGTTTTTTCTACCTTATTAGTTATTAGACAGCATCTGTTGGATTACACTTCACTCAAGTCATCTTTTCTTTTGCTTTATCCTCTTATTATCATAGTGACAGTTATTGATACTGGCTGCTACATCTTCTATGACTTTAGTGATTTAATTATATAAAAACACAGAATTATGAACATAACACATTATAATAATTTATTGTGCCTAGAGCACAACAAAGTATAGATGTCTTAGTTTTAAAAAGTCCTGGACATTTAAGACCTCAGTTTTCATCATATATAATATATTTTATCACATAAGACAGTTGGAGCTCTGAGGTTCAGAGAAATAAACTATATCTGCCTATGGAAACATACAGAATACTATTGTGTTGATGGATCTGGTCAAGTTATGGGATGTGCTGACAATAAGGAAATAGCTTTATTCTATTCTCAGTAAAAATTGTTAACTCAGCCCAGGTTGTTTTCTGAGGTTTAATGGAATTCCGGGAAAGGACACTCGATGGAAAATAGAAGTAGGAGGAAATAATGCATTTTCAGGAGATGGGAGTAGAGACAGAAAACAGGGAGAATGACTCCTCAATCCTGAAATGTATCACTGAATCACTGATTTCAAATGATGCAAAAACATTTGGTAGTGATTTTCTAACCTTCTCAGTTACTTTATAAGCTTCTCAGTTACAGCAACAACAATGGCAACAAATGGCTCCTCCATAATACTAATCTTCATCTAAAGCTGCTATAAAACACACTGACATTTAAAGCCACTGTTTGGGTCTATCGTATAATGCCTCAGTGGCAGACAGACTGCTTACATAAGGCCTCTGTACTTAAATGCTGTTCTCAAACAATAAAAAATGGCTTTGCTATCGTGGACAAAACCTGAGTTGAGCCTTTAACCAGATCAGCTGTATAACGATGCAGACCTATCTGCTCGTCATCTTTATTATAAACCGGCTGTTTTTAATCCAAGGCCACTCCTGACGTCAGCAATTTTGGAGAGGAACCTGCGCGCATTCCTGAGATGAGGAGGGATCCAGATCCAGGCTCATTACTCCTCCTCCTCCCCCTGCACTGCACTTATCAGCCAGGACAACAAGCAGAGCTCTCTGCAGACAGCCTGATTGATAGATCAATTTGAGCAAACTTTTTTTTAAAACTAAAGCCAAATAAAATGACACATTTTCTGCAACACTGTGACTTTATTGCCAAACACCTAATGCAGAGTGAACTAAACATGTCAAACAAGGCAAAGAACGTTATTATTTATGGGGTACCTCTGCTGACTCAGAAACCCATGTACAAATGCACGTAAACGTCAGACTGTGCAGACAATGAGTTTAGAATATGGTTGCTGTTTTATGGAAAACTCTGTACTTGTACTTATAAGACAGCTGTCTTGGCAGGAAGAGATCTTTCTTCCACAGAAAAATCACCCTTCACTTATTTTCTAACGGTTTTTATGCTTGATGTATGGTGGCTGCAGCTCAAACGTCAGTTCTATGTGTCGTCCACCTTCCTTCCACAAATCATTGGGAAGGTGCTGCATTTCCAGGGAGCAAAAAACACAAAATATTATGCAGTGAAATACTGCTGTGCGACTCCATCCCTCCCAAACACATGCTGCTTTGAGGAACATGAACTTTAATTGTGCCCATTACAGGACCTGTAAATCTGCTACTAAATACCACTCTGAGAGCCCCCACTCCATCTCTGTTAGCTGAAATGTCAGGTTAGCTTAATTTCTTAGTGGATAATATGATACATTTAAGAGTTGACAGGTAATTAGATGACCTCTTCTTGTGCCTACTTTTCCTCAGAGTTAAGCTAATAATGAGTGTTTGAAATGTTCTGCCAGCATCATCAGACACAGCTTTAAGAGTTCAACTGAATTCATGTAAAATGATTATAACTACTCTATATCTATGAGAAGACTAAAAGGAGTAGTTTCACCACACACTCTGTGTGTGTTTTTACTGTGGGTGACTATGTTTTGATAGCTGGTCTGGCTGCATGTGAATCCTTCCTTTGTGAAACCATCGGCCCTCCAAAAAGTCCAGAACACCATGTTCAGGTGGAAGAGACATTCCAGAGCTTCTTCCTCCGGAGAAGAAACACTCTTTTGCACTTTGGGTATACATGCCTGTAACAAAGAAAAAGACAACGCCAGAGTAAAGCCAGACTGGGCATTTGGGACTCCAATCCTGGTGTATCAGTGGATCATTATGATCAAATAATCCATAAGTCCAGGATTGGATTTCTTCCTCTTTTTCATAATATTGGCTTAACTTTCCCAAGATGGAGAGCCCAGTGAGCATGGAAAGAGCTCCAAGTGCAAATACTGCAAGTCACTTTGAGTGTACATGATGTTATACGTTTGCTCTCATAAAAAGGTGACGGTTTACTGTGCACCAAATGTGGTGCCTCAGTGAATGAGTGAATTTAGGCTGGAACTTATGTAAGAGATAGTGTCTTATGAGCACATGTTAGCCAGAGTCAATAATGAAAAAGAGAACTTTAAGAAGTCATGGGACTACTTTTTGCCTATGATATTGTGGGTGTGCTGTGATGAAGTAAATGTGTTGCTGTGGTTACTGAAATTTTATTTTGTTTTTTCTGTCATTAGATACGCAAACTAAGGACAGTTGAATCGAAAGCTTAATTACAAAAAAGAAAAAAAAGACTCAGTCTCAATCTAGCAAAGCAACTGCAACTACTGCAAAACTAATCAGGATAAAAGAATTATAATTAAATATTGAAGAATGCACAGGAATAAATTAAGGCATGAAGTAAATATTTGAGTTGGCTCTATAAAAATAAAATGCATTGAATTGAATCTTCTCGTTCCATTTGGGTTCTTTATACAATTTGCATGTTGGACTGGTAGATGGCAAGTTGTGATTGGTCCTGTGACTGGGTTGAAACTTGTCACTGTCTGCTTATGTGAATTCCACAGCACAAAGTTATAGGCTGCAGGACTGTAGATTGACTAAAAGAGGGGATGCCTATACTAGAAGAAGAATGGATGACTTTCATACAGTTTCCCTCAACTTTGTAGAGTAAAGTTGAATCAGTGCGAGGTCAGCCAGCAGTGTCTTGTGAGAGGGTTGGGAGTCTGATGAGCTGAGCAACTGGCCATGTTTGTGTCTTATCTCGGACTTGGGCCTGAGCATTGCATACTCAGTGAAATCAACACCAGGAGAGACAGCCATAACTCTTCTAATTGGTCAAAGGGCACGTGGGGGCTGCTGGACAGTCCTGCCAATAATTAGATCATCCCTCTCTTGTTGGAGTTCTTCTGGAAGGAAGTCAGCAAGTTCCTGTTGAATTGGCTCCAAAATTGACTGGTCATGGTTGGGCACTGTTTCTGCAATAGCTGAGGAATTCTGTGTCAGAGTAGATGAGCTGTGGTGTTGATGCGTCCGACCACCCCAACAGCAGCGCAGTGGGATGATTGGATCTCGGTCTGTGACATCTGATGAGATATAAACCAGAGACTTTGCGTTAATGATTAAGAACTGGCATGAAGGAGCAGATCCATTGCTCCAAAGAACAGTGTTATGCTGGTTGGTACAAGTTTCAGTGATGCCAGGAAGGCAAAATCTTCTGGGAAACAGTTTCTCTGTACTTCTGAAGAGGGCCAATTCAGCTTGCTTGTAATCATCTGCCATTGGGTCCGAGGCCCTGGCTGTTCTTTTACAGGCTTGGACATAACTGCTTGACATTTCAATTCATTAAAGTGTTTGAAGGCACTGGCATCAGGTGGTAATGGATCAGTTGACTACGCAGTTCAGCTGGACTGAAAAATGAGAAGATGTCTGGATATGCAGTTCAGGGTGATTCTTTTTACACAAGGATTTAGTAGCAGTTGTGACCAAGCAGCTGTGACAGTTGGTCTCTGTGTTATATCACCAGTCAGATACCACCAGGGAATAACATCCATCAGCTCTTAAATGTCCAATGAAAACCTTATAATGGCAAGATTGTAACTGCGGCAAGTTTGGGACTGTGTTAGCATCAGTCCAACCAGTGATGCTGGAAATATGGGAGGTAAGCTCCTTTTTCAGGACATCAGTGAGCTGGGCACTGATTTAGGCAGCCTGTGTCTAACCTTGGGATGGATGGATGATGGTTTGGAGACCTTGCTGCCAAGAACGCTACTTGGATTTTGATGCATCTGTGAAGATGGGAATACTTTAGGTCAGTATTTTGGTTTGGGTAGACCATGGCAAGGCTAATGTGAGACAATGATTATGGCTGGAAACGTTTTTCTGTTGGATCTTGTGTATTCAGGATGACGCTATTCAGTATCATTTCTTGTTTGTTTGTTTTTTTTTTTTACAAGCCCTTGCGAGGAACATTAAGAACACAAGATGTGGCTGCAACATTGTTCTGGTCCTACATGCAGAATGCTAGTGGTGGTGTGACATCTGGAAGTGAATATAATATATACAACTTTGTTTAACTACTTAGTCATTTTACTTGGTATCATGTAATAACAACAATAAATTACTAAGAGATTACAGTAATGTCATCAGGTTTACTCCAGATTTTCTCACATTCAGACATGTTTAGATAATGCATTGCTTATTCATTCTTAGTTAACTAAAAAAAATGCCCCTCCATGTTCCCTGAAACTCATATGCAGGTTCTTGCTGCCACAAATTGGCCACATGTGCTCACTGACACCAGGACTACTGGAAAATGTCACAGGTGTCAGAGGCGTTTTACTGTCACTGCTGTCAGGTTGGCTTTTCCATGACTTCCCAGAAATGCATTGGAAAGACTTTGCCATGAAGAAATGGAAAAACCTGCTCCAGACCCTTTTCTGATGGTTGGTTGGTGGGTTGGAAATCACCGCATCGCTTAAAGAAATCCCTTATATGCTCCAAATATTGGTCCTATAAATTTCAACCTTGTCTCGAAATGAAACACAGCCTTTTCAGACAATGGCTGCACACTAATGAGGGAAAAAGTGACAGCATGCCTTTAATATCTGCAGCACGTGCCTAATGTCAGAAATCTGTCATCCTAAGAGCCTGCTTTCAACACACATGTGAACGAGTCAAATCACTCACAGCTTGGGTAAGTAAACACGTCACAGAATGTGAATGAAACGATGATGCTACAGAGTGAAATAACAGACCTTCACTTTGTCATCCACGCCTGTGCTGCATAAACTATCCAGGCGGTACCAATGAGATCTCTGGTAAGATTATTTAGGAAGATGAGACCATTGTTTGACGTCAGATTCCCTGTCAAGCAGAGATAGTGTCCTTAGCAACAGCTGAAAACAATAGATCACAAATGTGATTTTGAGAGTGGTGCAGCCAAGGACCTCATCCCAGTATTGTTACAAGAATAACACATTCTTGGAAATTACTTCGAATAGCTCAGTTGTGAGTCATGGGTTTGATCCCTACACCCCCCTCCAACTCCCCAGCACTGGAAACTGCTGCTGATCAGAGAAATGCTAACAGATTCCACACTCCAGTGAAACAGACTGCTATGGATTTTATTGTCTTGTTGTCATACTCTTTACTGTAACTTTAATAAAATCCCACTGACTATGACTTCATGGTCAACTCATCTTGTGTTGTTCCACAGAAACAGGACAGTCATGAGAAATAACAGACTTGGAAGACTTGTCAATGCCAGATGAGGTTAATAGACCAAAAAAAATCCATGAAAAGCAATTAAGTCAGGCTATATACAGCTCTATATACACACAAACATTTACATTTTTTTTATATTCCTGTTTGCAGCTACTTTTATCATTCTATTCTTAATTCACAACAATTACATTGTCTTGTTAAAAGTCATAAACATTCTAATGCACTATACAACCACTACTTAGGCGCCATTACATTACCATAAAAATCTGTTACACTGCCTTTGTCATAAGTAAGTTTACAAAAAGGCAAAAAAAGAAAAGAAAAATGTAAAACCAACATTATAAAAACATGTAAGTTTTAAATGTTTAACAAGGAGTTACAAGAGAAACTAACAAATGAGAACAAGCAACACACACTAAGAGTTTAAACCACACACACTCACTGCAAAGATCAAGTTTGGATAAACACTCTTATAAACACTCTAGCGGCCATCGCTAAAAGGGAACGAGGGAAACAATTACAAACAAACAAAAATAGAGGAAAAAAAACAAAAACATCACATCTAACCTGTGGCTCACACGACAGTTGCTAAGATATACGTCATAGGCTAGAGGGGAAAATCAAATACAGCACCGAGCTAAGAGCAGTAGACACACAGAGCAGACATAAAATAATCTACAGAGAACAGCAGCTATCACACAGGGTAGACATATATAGACTGATTTACTTTATTTATCACACCAGGGAAATTATTGTCACAATAGTGTAACACAAAGAGACAAAAAAATGGATGTGGAAGAGACACACACACACACACACACACACACACACACACACACACACACACACACACACACACACACACACACACACACACACACACACACACACACACACACACACACTTTTATTGGCCTATAAGACAATATATTGCATCCTTTGTGCATGCAAACAAACATTCAATTAAAACATTATATTGGTTAATTATAAAACCATTATATTACAAATAAAAGTAGTTTACAACATTACAACATACCTATAGCAGTGTTAAGTTGATCGTGTTTATAACCGCGTCGGCAGCTGCGTTGTCTGGTTAAAAACAAAGAGCGCGTTACAAACAACATAGAGCAGGTGATGCGGTGACAGCGTTTCATGCAAATAATTTACTGTATAGAAACACACGACAATGTCATCTGCTCGATCCAACACCAAACCAAACAGAAACTCACTTCATATGATCACGACCAAACGAACAAGAACAAACCAGTAAAAGAAACAGTTCAAACGTACCTTAACACCGGGTAACAAAGCGCTGCTACGCGCCAACGACGAGTTGGCACGAGAGGAAAATCACCTGGCGCGGGGCCCTCAGGTGCCTGTAGATATGCCTGTTTCTAATCAGTGGCCATGCTCCCAATTAGTGATGTATTATATATAAGGTGAGTGCAGGTGAGAGGAAAACAAGAGACAGGCCAGTTCCACACGCTACTGATATGATCCACTCTCTTGGTCTAAGATATTAGTCTTTATATCCAATGTATTCTATGTATTCTATAGGAGCCAGCTGATTTTATAACTTTGCATTATTGTGGCTTTTAGAATTTATGTCTCTGATGGCACCAGGGTTTAAGGTTTTGTGGTTTGGTTCATAGTCAACATGAATGATTGCATTTTGTTATGATAGGGGGTATAATATTTGGAGGTTTCATGTCTGTCCCATTCTGTTAAGTCCAACAACTTTCACTTCAAGGCCAAACTGACCATATTTTGGTGGTTTTGACGGACGAAGGCAGAGTACTCGCTGGACGGTCGCCAGCTTGTCGCAGGGCAATTTAGTATGCTCAATTCACCTATCCCAGTGTTGCAAGTTTATGGCGTTGGGGGGAAATCCATGCAGACACGGGGAGAACATGCAAACAACTCCACACAGTTGTATTATTTATCTGAGTGATATTATCAAGTTTTGTTGTGTTATTTTGTGGACACGCAGTCAACACATATTCTGTCCCTGATCTGTAGCCCTGACTGACTGTAAATAAAAAAAGGAGGCAAATTTATTGCAGACTCTGGTTGATAGTCATTCAGAGGCTATTTTTTCCAGAAATTCTGAGTCCTCAGTCTCTTTTTATAGTTACCATAAGTTGGCAAGTTAGTTTTGTTTTTGCATTCAGCTTTTCAACACAGCAAAGGACATTTTCTTCTATTTGGTGTTCAAACCCTTGGAGATGATTAAGTCCAGTTCCCTTTGTTGTGTGTGGGCTCCATTACAAGCTGAGTCAGTTTTTTGCTCCCTCTGTCCAGGGGGTTGTCAACATGATTATTAAAATCATCAACAATAATGACACACAGACAACAATAATTACAGACAGCAATTCAGTACAAGTCATGAGTATTTATATGTCCTGTAGTTATTTAGCTACATAGTTCAAGAAGGGAAGTCTAGCTAATATTCAAAAGGAGTAAAATTTCTATTACTACTTCTTGCAATAGCGGGAATCATTAAATAGGGCAACCACCCCCCTCCTTTCTGATGGACTCTAGCTTCACTCATAAAACTGAAGTTGGGAAAGTTAATTAAATGAGAACAGCTGTGCTGGTATCTTAATCTAATCGAGTTTATGCTTGGGAGTAAAATCCTTGATTAACATGTTTGTCCTGCCAGGATTTTGGACCTGCTGTGCCTAATGAGGAATGAATGCTAAATTTAATATTGGCACATCTTAACACACCGACCTTTCTTTTTCTATTGCTTATCAATACGGAAACTGGAAAAACTCCCAACGCTCGGGGCTCTGGCTTGTCCTGGAAAGAGTCATCATAAGACACAAAATCTACTGTAGTTAGTTAAAGTTGGGGGGAAAACTAATAAAATCACATTCTGTTTTGTCCCATTTACCCACTTGGAGCTATTCCCGAGTTGTTTTTTGTGGTTCTATAATATGACTTTATTCTGACAAGGCAAGTCATGATTCACCACAGTGAGTTCTGCAATGATCTTTAGCAGATCATAATGAGTTGTATCCACCAAAACTGATGCAGATGGTGAATAAGAGTTTGGAGAGTTGGAAATCTTAACACCTGGCCAAGCAATCACCGACTTACTGGTATTGATCAGTAACATAGCAGCGTCATTGTGTGACATAGTAGGAATAGCTGACTCAGAGAATCCCTGAGGGGGAAACAATAATGCATATTCAACAGAGTGTAGGTGTAGTGTTTGCGTGGCAGGGAGTGCAGATGCTGAAACAGACTCCTACTCCCACTGGCTTGATCACTAAAATGAGGCATTTAATGGTGTTTGCACATGAAAGTTTACATTTTATTTTAGATTTCTCCACAACCTACAGCCTTCTCTCAAAAGATCATACTTTAAAACTTTATATTATTTGCTACCGACTCATGCCAGTGGAAACTTTCCTCTCATCCATTTACTACATCCATTCACATGCCTGACATCTCTTCTAGTGAAAATATGTCACTTCTTCATTCCAAAATATAGTGTTATTCACTATGAATTGTGCCTCTGCAAGTTGAATGAATTTGATTAGGGTAGGCAGTGGAGGTCAATGAGAGTGGGCTGACACAAGCTCTTTTAGGCTGATCAAAAGACCAGATACACTGCTGCTGTGTTTGAGACCCTCCGTATGGGGTTTTACTAGTCCGCAAGAAGGGCATTACAATAGTCAAGGCAGGAAATAACCAAGGCCTTTGCCAAGATTTGCTTGGCATAGTGAGTCAGGTAAGGTCTGTTTTTTTTCTTATATTGTAGATGCAAAGGTCACAACTGGAAGACAGATGTGAAATGGTCAGAGCAGAACAGTTGGTCATCAAGCATGACATGAACATTAAGGCTATTAGTGTGATCCCTCAGTGTGTGCAGTCTTGTTACTATAAAAACCTATATCCTCACGTCTTTTAGTTTCATGGTAAAAGGACTTCTAATTATCTTTCATTTTGACTTAGTTTAACCTTGATCTGCCTTTCTGTCTGTCTCCATTCGCAAATGCTTCTATTCTGTTCTGTTGTCCTGGGCATCATCGACCACAGGTTGGCTCCTCTCACTTCCACCTACAGCAACCTACCCTTTAATGACTGACTCTGTTTATAGGCATTAGTATTAATAGAGTACACTGCCAGAATACAGAGTGCGGGGAAATAAAATGACTAAGTGTATAACTGTCAACTCTGTTCTTTAATGTAAGTGATAGTCCTGAGTAGGCTGGGGTGTGGGGTTTACTGGAAAAGGCTTCCATTCAGTTCTGAGTAAATAGGGCTTGCTCTTGACAAGGGCGTATTGTTTCATGTTTCATAAAAGTGAAACATTAAATGGTTATACATGCTCTCTCTCTCTCTCTCTCTCTCTCTCTCTCTCTCTCTATATATATATATATATATATATATATATATATGTGTGTGTGTGTGTGTGTGTGTGTGTGTGTGTATTAAACACTACGACAAAGCTCCTTGCCTCCATAAGAATCTGATGCCGTCTTTCTGAACAGGTGACTTCAAATACTAATCAGTTCAGTTAATCAGTTGGGAATACCTTCTTCTATGCCTGTCCACATCAAGACATTGTCTGTGAACATTTTTACTTCTTATCCAAGAGGCCTAAAATGGAGCCTTGTGGACCCCCCACTAAAATACAACTCTTAGGCTCCACCAGCCCACATCAACATAAAATTGATAATGAACACTTAACGAATGGATGAATGTGCCCTGTTATGTAAAGCACTGTGAGTGGTCAAGAAGTCTTAAAAAAAAAAAAAACACACTATCTATTTAACATTCATCTCATGTACTTTTGCTCATGCTCATTTCAACAAGATATTAGGACTGCATGGTATTAGGATAATAATGAAATGTCTTCTACTGCTGGAGCTGAGCAGATGATATCTTATACCTGACGACAAAAGGCTAATTTACTCTAAAAAATCAAATCGACCTGAACTGATCCCATTGCTGAGACTTGAAGTGGTTACACTTACGTATGTACGAACCCACGTAAAGTGCACTCATGCCTGCAGAATCATTTTACCCACTCTTATGAGGAAAGGATCTGGAGAATGCAAGATGACGCGTTTGCAAATGAACACTCAAGAGTCGTCAAAACAGAGCGTCACTTCAGAGCAGCGAGTTCAGCGTTACTCTGACTCTGACTATGTGCAGGCTACTGTTATGCTGCAGTCAGGAGCCAGTCCAAGTTTTGCAGCACTCTAAAGTTGACGCTTTGACTGCTCAACTGTGTAAACCCCATCTGTGTAGAGTGTGAAGTGAATTAGCAGGCAGACAATGAACCTGGTGATGAAAGACTATATAAGGCAGCAGTCAGAAGGAATAATCTGCAGGGAAACCCAGACACTTTGTGCTGCACTGCTTAGATGAAAAGGTTTTGTTTTTAGGGCTAAGTCCTGCTAACCAAACTGTACAGTGTGACAGCAGAACTTCACACCAACTAACAGAGCCTTTAAGAGCCAAATGATTCATAAATCACCCTTACGTAAGCACCAGGAGTACTATTAGACAGCCTCATAAAGCATGTCTTACTCTACAATGCGAGAACATCACTGTAATGTTCCAAAGATATCTTGACATTTAAGGCGCTTAAATTGCCAAACATCTGCTGAACAAAGATGAGATGCAGCACTGCTGAAATTCAGTGCACCAGCAGCCATGTTGTCTGTGCACTTTTAGAGTCACCAGGATTGACACTTATTACTACATTAATGTCTAATGTTTTCAGATTTCTTGGATTACATGAGCCAAAACAGAATGAAAAAGAAAAGGAAGATGCATCTTAGATTATGCTAATTTGTCCACATGAATATATATCAGATATAGATGATGGCAGGGATTTGTCACCATCATCATCATCATGGAGAAGTAAACAGCAGCAAAAGTATGCTTTGTCCAAAGAAAACAGAAAACTGGACTAGACGCCTGGAAATTTAACAGCCTGGCTGGTAAATATGGAAATTGTATGATTATTTTTACATAAGGAGCTGTCTCAGTACTGTGGTTGCACCATTTTTTACACATTTAAATTATAAGTTTGGTTTATTACAACTTTAACCTCATATGAAAACCTTTTATAGCCATAAAAAGAAGTTGTAAGCTATCCTTTATTGTTATCCTTTATTATTACTCTACTATTATTGTCTGCCTAAACAAGGTTAAAAGCTGTTGATGTTAAACTTAAGTTTCTAATACATGGTCTAACTATATGACTTTAAAAGGGGTCAGCACAGAACAGTTTTAGTTTTCTGGTCCATCCACTGTACACACTGTGCACTATAATATTAAAGAGCAACAGCTAAACATATATTATGCCCTTTTATAAATTGTAATTGTAAAACAAGTGGAGCAAAAAAGTTTAGAGAGCCACTGGTAAATTGCTCACCAAGTTCAGTCACCAGACATAATGTAAAACTGTCCCTGAAAAACAAGCTTCTGTATCACTGACACTCACACCAACACTGGATAGGACCTCAGTTCTTTGTGGTTAATTCAACAAGATACTGGAAAGATTCCTCTGAGATTACATCGTGCTGATATGACTGCATCACATCATTTGTGCAGATTCATCAGATACACATTCTCTTGTTCTACTACATACTAACTTAAGGGTGCAACTAAAGTTCACAGAACTCACTGTCAAGATGGTAAAATTGTGGCTAAAAAGATTAACATAGTAAGCAACAATACTGTCATAGTGTGTGACATTCAGACAATAAAAACATAACTCTCACCATTACACCAGCAGCCTGGACTGTTGACACAAAGCAAGTCGACTTCATATAAAGTCTGAAACTACCTGCAACCTCAGCAGAAATCCAGATCTACCAGACTTGGTCTTTGTTGTGTTTTTTTACAGTCATTTCATCTGTCCAGTATCGGTACAGCCTCAGGATTCTCTTCTTGTTTGAAAGGAACTGAATCTGATGTCGTTGACCTCAAGGTTCAATGCTCACAGCAGCAAAGAGCTTATCTTGTTAGCTCCAACTTCTCAGGCCATTCTCTGAGCTGAACAAAATGTTCCTGTCTTCTGACCTAAAGCCCCTGACCTGCATCAGCAGGATTTTACACATTGCACTGCTTCTACATGACTGTATGTCACCATTACTGCCACAATTCATTTTACTGAAGGAAAATTGAGAGCAAGCACAGTGACAGTTATAACAGTGAACTAACTGACATACACAAAATAAAAGCTATAAGATAAAGGAACTTTGTTATTTTCCAGGGACACTAAATCTTGGGCTGTGACTTATTACTGTGGGTGTGATGTGAACTCTAACCCCTCCTTTGTGCAAAGACTTATGTAAAAACACTGAGACACATGGAACTATTTTGCGTGGCTGTATAGGTCATTATGACAGAGTAGTCTCAAACTGATTCTTTAAAAACAGTAAACCTGGATTACATAAGTTAAAGTAGAAACGTGTGGCGCCGCATCACACAGCAAACTGCTGTTTTGACAAGTCTACCTTCTCCTGTCAAAGAAATGAGTCTTGGGGCAGGAGGCCAACTTCTCAGGACTTATATGGGAAGTCAAGGTTGCAACTGTGCTGTACACCGACTAAGACATGCATTAAAGGTTGATTTCATTATGTAACTGAATGGATGGCTCGCTGATATTGTTGGAAAATGTGTTTCTGGCCAAAGTGTACACAGGTGGGTGGATGAATCTTGGAAACAAAAGCTGAAAAAGATTTTTCAAGTTAAAATCTGGAACATTTTCATATAAATAAATATGTTTTACTACTTACTATCACTCAGCAGTAGCTGACAGGTCCTGCATTAACTGGTGCAAATGCAGACCGTCTCATCTTTCCATGCACAGATCAAGTGTTTTCTAATACTGTCTGCTGGTGTTCGGAACAAACAGGAGAAACCGGTCAGTTTGTGTGAGCAGCAGTGAGAACTGACAGGGAAAAAAAGTGCTTCCTGCAGAGACACTAATCACAGATGGTAAAAAGATTGATCTAAACAGTAACATTGTCACCAGACAAGAGCCCTGTCATTTCATTCAGTATGTCTATGTAATGACTTTTTCCTGCAATATTTAAACATGACAATGACAGTATGCCAAAGCCTAAGGAAAGATTGTGATTCCAGTGACTTCAGTCAGTGAGTTACAGTTCAATCTGTTTGACAAATGATCCAACCGTTTCACATCAACCTCATGATGATACTAAAGGAACAGACAGGACATCACCAAAGTCACTAAATTGATAGTATAAAAAACATGGCTGAATCTCAGTATTCCTCCTCAAATTACTCTGCCTTTATGAAGCCAAACACGAATCTTACTTGAACAGGTTTGAAACTTCACATTTGACATTGTTTAATTTCTTCATAAAGAGTTGAGGGGAACAACTGCCTGATACCAGCATGTTCTATTCTTTTACTGAGTGGACAGAATTGACTTTTAAAATATTTAATACTTTGTTGAATGTTATGTTGCAAATCTTTCTCTGTTATGGCGGTTGCTTCCATTGTTAAGCTTCTGGGCAATTGCCTTTGGCAAAGTCTGTAGAAAAAGTTGCTCAAAGGGCTCAGGGAGTCTGCAAGAGAGACTTCTAGCTCTTTATGATTTGAGCGGGACAGACCCAAACCCTCAGGGCCTCAAAGTCTGTGAGTCTATGAGTGTGGATATAAAGACTTGACCCATGGATGTTAATTTAACAGTTTAGGCACCACCAAAATCTGCAGGGATCATCTTCTTTGGTACACTGCATATCTATACAACAGCAGAATGGTGCAGTCTATACTCTGGTGTCCCAGAGCTTTAACCCACAGGTCTAAAGTGAAGGGACCTCCCCTTAAGTGCCATGAGCCTCACCACATTGTGGCCCTCAGACCCCAGAAAAGACTAATACCAACGAATCAGAAACAACATAACTAGTAAAAAGAAAATAAACAAGCAAACAATATAGTGAAATAACCTAAGTAAAACTACAGTGAGTGACAACACAGTGAAAGAGCACAAAGGGACAAAGTCAATGCAAAGGAAGGGAAAAGCCCAGAAGAAAGCTGCACTGAAGAATCAGCTTCATTTGCCTGAACTAGGGGAGTAGCCCTCACCACATATGCTCACTTATATACTTATTACGTAAATGCTGCATCGTGTAAATATGTAAATCATGAGGTGTTGAATAATGAAATATAAATGTAACTTCTTGGTATCCACAGAACTAAAATGCTCCCTGAGTAATGGGAGGAAAACCTCACAGTGATGATCTAACTGCAGACACACTGAACCAAAAACTGAGACATTATTTAATATGGCAAGAGAAGCATCTGGAACATCACAGATAGGGTGTGTGTGTCATCATGGCAAAACGTGGTCGTGCAGAAACTGACTGTAGCAGGAGCTTCAACAGAGGCAGTGTGGAGTAGTCAGCCAGGTGTTTATATGTCTGTCTGTGGACAGATTTATCACTGCATTAGAGTTACAACTGTACAAGATACAGTCATCAGACTTTACAGGTGTGTGGGTGACATCATGAAAGTAGAGCACTGATGTTGTTTTCAAGCTAATTTCCAGCTTCTGTTAAACGAAGATTGTTTTTGAAATGTGTCCCAATTGGCTAATATTCACAAATAACAGCCAATAGTAATCTTTCTGGGGAAAAAACAAACAAAACAAAACAACTGTACCAATGGTTGTGCTAACAGAAGAAAGCAGCTAAGGCTTGTGCTAATTTAAAACAACAGCTGGAATCTAGTAAAAGATCCAGATGTTCAGAACTTACCTAGTGGCCTTACTCCTCTGACTTTTGGCCAAGCCCTCTCCTTTTTTGTTCTATCTCTATAAAAGTACACAAGTTGTTTTGTACAACTCCCGGTGTCCATAGACAGACATGCTAAGTTCCTCCTCCATCACTCTTCACTTCTTGGATCTTTCCACTGTCCGTCAATTTTGTTTTGATGTTTGAGGTGTTTGAGACATTGAGGAGACAAAGCATTTTACTTTTACTAATTATAAACGTAAGTTGTTGTTTTTTTTTTTTTTTTTTTGACTGGCATAATTTTGGGGATTTGGGGAGAGAACACCCCAGTGGATCAGTGGATATTGATCCCCAATAGCAATAAATACAGGGTGGAGCAGCATGGCAAGGTGGAAGTTGTTGTATAAGTTGCTAATCACTACAAGCGCTCTGGACATCCTTCACGTGTTCGCCTCCCTTTCCTTCCTCAGTCCACAACACTGAGAGACATCACATGACTTGAAGGAATTTACACTGGAATGAAGGCTGGATGTTCCATGTCTGGCTAAAACGAGGCTTTTCCAAACTAGAGAGCAGATTAAATTCTGAGCTGTAGTGGAAAGAATGAAACATCAAGTGAAGCGCTGAAAAGCTCATTAGAAATGAATGGAAAGTGACATAATGCTGTAGGTGGACGAATTGACTTCCTTGTTGCTTGTATTAGCAGATATTTGGTATCGCCGAGCTACTGGTCAACAAACGAGAGCTGAGTTGTGGAAAAGGGAGAGACGCAGGTCGATACTTTTCAGATGGTTGTCATCGCTGTGTCTGAATCTTGGAAAACGATGGAACAAATGTATTCACTTTTGGCGTAACTACAAGATGTCAGCCTGCATGAAAGGCTAGTAACTTTACCCAGGTCCTCGGGTCACTTTCGAAATACAGAGTTTTGAATGTCTCACAATTATTTTTCTGTGGATATAAAAGCCTAATGAATCTGGCAAGGAGGTGATTTGTGGAATATTCCATTCAATCCAACCCCTCCATTGATTAGGAATGTATGACGTGTATTAGTCATGCAGTGTGTTTTATTTTTCCTGGCAGGAAGGCTCGCCGCGGCATTATCACTCTTCTCACAAACTGCTGTATCCGGTTTGCCTGAAATCCCCCTCTGGGCTATGCACGTCCAACAGATAAGCACAAAATGTAAACAAGTCATAAATGAATCTGCAGTAAAAGTTTACAAGGAACAAAGTAAAAACTCAGAATTTCACAACGGGGTTGTAATGGGGGCAATGCATGCTGGGTGAACAATGGATTTCACCACCCAGTAATTTATATTCATCCATCTGTCTTTTTGAAACAAATAATCATCTCTACCTTTGTTGTAGCCTTTTATAAGCAACATTTAGTTGGCAGCTGAAAACAATCTGTAGACAATGTTAGCATGGAAAAAACAACAACAAACCCTTTGGAATCTATTACATCTTATGTAAAAAAAAAAAAAAAAAAAAAAAAATTGTTTTCTAATTTTGACTAAAGGTTCTTCATCTTGGTTGAAGTTTGGGGTCCAGGGATGAATTTTCTCTGATGGTTTTAAACAATGTACCAGACGCCAAAAGCAACAAAACTCTGGCTCTGTATGATGGAATAGATTAGCTTCAGCTTGCCCATCATCAAACCCTGAAAAACAAGTGTCATCCACCAATCTGTGTTTCCTCATCATCATCCTCCTCCGAGTTCCAGGAATATAAAAAGAGACGATCACAAAACAGATTTATACCAGATTTATACCACACAATGACACTGCTAATGCTCAGCTGAAGGCTACCTCATAGCTCTTCGCGAGATGAATGTTGTTTTAAAAAACCAATAAATTCCCAATATCTGGATTAAAGGTTAAGCCTGTAAGTTATTCCAGACGACTGTTGATGAAACACTGATAAAAGTTCACCGGCGCAATTCCAACACAAGGAGGAACGATGAAGACTGAAAGCACTAATCGCAGACAACTGCTCAACCAAAGAATTTAAGACCGACTGATACTTTTTAGGAATTTTGTTCAAACCTTCACTACAGACTCCTCAGCTTTCTCCACCATCCTGTCCAGTTGTGACCTGGAGGCAGTACCATCTCAGATGTGATGGATGTTGGCTGGAAAAGATTCGCATCACTGTAATGATTCTTTTTATTGGAACAATCACATTTCACAAAAGCCAAATGTAATTTTGTTGAGTGTTAAGATACAAAGTCAAGGCAAAGACATAAACAGCCATTAAATCCCCATGAAACAGAAACAGATTTTACTGTTTTGTTGAAAAAAAATCCTATCAGCTGGAGGAGGAGCTTGTTGTGCCTGTGCAACAAAACAAAAAGGAAAGTTAGAGGACTACCAGGTAAGTTCTGAACATCTGGAACTGTCATTCGATCTGTCATTCTAGCTGTTATTGTGGTCATGGTAGCACAGCTGGCTGTCATGAAGGAGGGCTCCCATTGGCTGTTGGGTCAAATATTTACTGATTGCGAAATTCTGAAAAATTACTTCCCGTTTGGTCTGAACAAACCATAAGAGGCACAGATACGGATAACCTGGAACTGAAGTTTGAGGTGTTATGTTTAAGATTTTGGCTAAAACTATAAATATACATTAGCACAGGTTGGTACCTTCTGTGTTCACAGACACAACAATGTTTTTTTTTTTTTTTTTTTTGTATGCAGGGCTATGCAGTATGCAGGTCTTAGCTTTGGCAACGGCCATCATCAAATCAGACAAAGGAAGAACTCAGATTTCATCAACAAAAATCAAAGGAAGAAGAAACAGATGTATTGCTCCGCTGCTGCTCGCTGTGGCAGCACATATTTAGTTGTAAAAATATGTTGTGCTGGCTGAGCCTTTTGTTGTCCCTCATGAGAGAGTGGTGACACTAAGAATAGGTAGTAGCATCCTTTTGAACTGTGAAACTGCTGAGACTTTACGTTTTATTCTGTAAAGTGTGTAAAAAATTGAAAGTAACTTTGAATTTTATGTAATGCTACATAACTAGGTAGCTGTGTCACACTGCGCGTGACTCAAGACTGAAATTAAATCTGAGCACAGATGTGACTCAGAACTGATTTCAAAGTATTGAGTCATTCGCGGTGATCTGAGTTTAGGTTCAATTGTGATACAAAAACAATTATCTTATTCTTTTCTTTTCATAATCTGAACTAAGAGGCCCCAGAAAGGAACCTAGGGGAACTCTGCCAAGATGTGTGAGGGGGTATGAAAAATTTCCAAGCATGCACCAGATAAGGAATGGCAACAGAGGGAAAACAGGACACTTAAAAACTTATAAGGCAGTTGTCTAATTAATACATTTTACTTATCCCTAACCGCTAATCAATAATGTTCATTAATGTTAGTCAGCAATCGCTAGTTGTGGCTTTGCTAACGTTTTCCGTTCATCTGATAACAGGACTCTTCTGATGGTGATGATGTAAATGTAAATGTAGAGCTTGTCAGTTTTTAATCCATCGCCGTGATGGACATGGTCTGTAGACGCCATCTTTGTTTGTTGTAACGGAGACTTGTCGCATAATCTTACGTAGCAACTAGCGACGATTTCTGATGACGCAAAAGGTTAAGTAGAAGCGTCTCATTTCCTAGGGGAATATTTTCACCTCGTACCCCTCACCACTGTGTTTCCAGAGAAAAGGGGTGAAAAAAAAAAAAAACAGACAGAAATGGGATTAGCTCAGTGTTCCTTCTCAAACAGTATTAATAAAAACTTCAGACAAGTTTTAGCCTTATTCTGACTTTGTCTTTTTATTTACATGTTATACTTTTACAAATGAAAAAAAAAAACAAGTCTTTTTTGTATTTTTTTTAATAACAACAGGACTGCAAAGCCAGAACACTAGTAAGGATTCAGAACAACCATATACTCTAAAATACAGAGTGGTCTTGTCAGTTTTTAAAAGCCAACTGTGGAATATAATCCAGTTAAAACACTCAACACCACAAACATCAGCTCTCCCTATTCAATGTGCGGGTTGCATTAGACTATCTGGGATGTTTTTTTTGCATTTTTTTTTTTTGTATAGTTTCTCCAAACTACAGTTTCAGTACAGTATCAAAGACACAAAATACAACATCTGTCTCAAAGCAGGTTGTAATCAAGTAGCCTACAGTATAAAGAATACGCAACAGAGTATGAGTGTATATACTGTAGATTTTTTATACACAAATATATATATATATATATATATATATATATATATATATATATATATATATACACTGCAGACAGTCACAAAGTGAAGACTACCAAGGCCCCCATACTCCCAGACGAAGCTGTTCTATTCACATTTAACAAGAATATCCAAAGATGCCATTGAAACAGCACCCATACAAAAGTCACCAAAAATATATATGGTATTATGAAGACCATGTTTTTTTTCCGTATATTTTCCAACGTGTAAATAAACCTTAAAGGACTGGAAAAAACGTATACAACATCGAGTTTACATTGAAAAAGGCATGGCCTGTATATAATCAACATATTTTTTTTTTTTTTTTTTAAACATTGCACATAAAGGGATAGTGTACAGAAAAAAGAAGAGGGCATGCTGAACAACAGATCAGAGCTATGCTGAATGAAGAGTCATCAAACAAAATAAGGCCTTTGACAGAACGCATCACCAACCAAAGACATGCTCTCCACTTCACAGAACGATATGAACATGCAACTTCAGAAACAAACGGAAAGGAGCTGAATAGAACCAGTCATTTGATATCAAAGCCTTGTTCCTTGTTTCACAGATCAAATGGGGCCTTTGCCTATTTGATTCACCTTCAGTCACATTTGAATAAAACAAAAAGATACATTCTTTTTCATATATTCATATATATGTATATATGTGTGGATATATATATATATATATATATATATATATATATATATATATATATATATATATATATTCATCATTCCAAAGACAAAATTAAAACTTTTAAAACACCACCTGTCAATTTATTGCACACCATTGGTTCACAAAAATATTTTGGGCACTTTGCGTTTCAACAAACAGCAGCATTTCATTATAAAAACATTGAATACAGACACTGAACACAACGGATGAAAAGCATGACGTACAAATGGAGAATAGAAAAAGTTTTTTTTTTTTTTTTTTTGTTGTTGTTTTTTCGTTTTTGTTTTTTCTTGTTGAATTTTTTGACATTGTGCAACTAGAGTTAATAGGTCCATTTACTAAGGCTAGCCTCTTAAATGCACAACATCATACAGTGTTTTCAGGGGGCAAAACAGCAGGACCCCTTTGCTAAAAAGCATGGACCACTTAACATGATTATCTCTTTATTTTATTATTATTATTATTATGTGCAGTGTACTGATTGCCATGGCAAATCCCCAATGTGATAGAGGACATTTGGTCCTATAGGAAAAAAGCTTGATTTGTACCCAGATAAAAAGGGCAAAATGGCACAACTTTGAGAAAGTGACAGAAAAGATGGCACAAGGGGGCGTAACGTAAGCTCTTATTTAAGCTCTCAGAGGATTTCAAGACCAGGCAATGTTACGGAGACGCCCTAATCACAGCAATATTTACAATCAACCCTGTGTACGAGGGCATCCATTCAAGCTGCAAGAATCCTAAACGTGGGCCATTGGTACTTTTCAGGGGACGAAAAATAAAATAAAAGATACCGATTCACAGTCAGTAGCATTCAACTCATGGATTATCACCACGGGCATCATTATCTTCTTGAAATACAGGCACGACAATTTCTAGGTACAAAATTACAACCATGTTGGCACAACACAGGTAACAGGATATTTGGAGGTGTGACTCCCTCCTCTCCCAAATCAGCATAAAAAAACAAAAACAAAAAAAACAAAAACAAAAAAAAAGTGAAACCAGTGAAGGATAAGCTCTCGTCTGACACGACATGTTTTAAGTTTATAATCATTTCGAATGATTCAACTCACAGTATTTGCATTCACACGCTCACATCGCTTCCAAAGCAACAATATCATATAACAACTATCAACCACTACAATCATCATCATTTCCATCACCTCCTGCTTCCCCTGGCAGCAGGAATACAGTCTTTTTTTTTTTCTTAAATTTTCAGACCGGGGAAATCTTCACAAAGCCTTTCGATTTGTAAGAAAAAAACAAAAATAATGCTGGTAATTAAACCACACTTTTTAGGGGGTTAAGGTAAGATAATATTCTTGGTTTATCACTCACGACATCACACAAGGATCAAACATTTAAAAAAAAAAAAGACAATCATATTGTACCTAAATAAAACATCACTTCAACAGTCATGCAACATCGTAGAACGTCAGCAGTGTACCTTTGTAAATCATGACGACCGTAATTTGAAAGTCATGTCAGATATCAATATCTATTAAAAACAAAACAAAAACTAAACAAAAACAAACTCGTCATTTGACAATCAGGCCTAACTTCAACTAAGACGAAATGCTACATTACCTTACGTTTATAGTAGAGAAGGAAGAGTTGAGAACCACCTTATACGACAAATTTAAAATCTTTACGTTTTACAAAAGAAAAGAAGGAAAATAATAATAATAATAATAATAATTTGGTCATATATTTTTACCATTTCGTTTTGAATTTTGAAAGAAGAAAAGATGCATCAGTGCTGATCTGAGTTTAGGTTTAATTTAACAACAGTGTTCGTTTAGATTTAAAAAAAAAAAAAAAAAAAAAAAAATTAACCCTAACCCTACATTAACACCTAAAGGGATAACTCTGTCAACGTGATATTCAAGTTTTAAACATTTAAAAATGAAATGTACTGTGTTCATATCGATAAAAAGAAATGCACACACACACACACATACGCACACGCACACACCTGACATGTCATATTTCACAAAACCCAACTTACACAGCATTCAAATAGTAAAACTACAGTACAAGCTATTGCAATATAGATAATATTGACATTTAACAGTTTGCCTATAGCGACGGCACTGAAGGAATAACACAGTCTCTGCCCAAACACATTATCACTGCATTATCACTACAAATGAAATACAACTTTTGTTTTTGTTTCTTTTCGTCAGCTCAGTTTGCAAAGACTCGATTTGTCACTGTTGGCAAAGTCAAAACCTCTCCAGGTTACTTTGTTAAAATGGGAACTCAGGCACTTTCCAAGAATAGGGCAAAGGCTTGGATTTAACAGACCTCAAATTGTCAGAGACAGAAATGACTTTAGCTAGCACTGCATTCACGTCATATGGGAAAAAAAACTATCTTCTGAAAACTTGCTCACTTCCTAAAAAAAAACAAAAAAAAAACACTGTTGACTCGTTTCTCTGGGTGACCGATACTTACCGCTTTGAAATTTCAGGTTTGAGGAAAAGACTGAACCCAGATCTTATTGATCTACTGAAATCTCCTGTCACCAACAAGGAAACCGTTCCAGTCAAGTTCAAGAAATTACACTTTAAGTAAATAGTAAAGAAAACAAAGAAAAAAACGATCGTCTGCTCGATTTGGTGTAAAACTCAAATAAGTGCATCTGAGTTGCATGTGGAAAAGCAACACTAAGGCAACTGAAGTCTTCAGGTAACTTCTCGATGGCTTCACATGATGATGTTTCAACACGTGTGCATGTCCAAGCCGTCCTTTCTAGCCATCACGGCGTCCCGACAGATATTCCCATATGACATGGCTGCAAAATAAGACATGACGGGCAAGTAGAAGACTTGAATCATTCTATGGTAATGGAAACCAGCTCCTTGGCCTGGGCATGCTGCGGCTGGTGCTGCTGCTCTTCATCAAACACCTCAGGGGAACATCCCCCTACACTGTTGTCCACCTTGGTCTCCTCTGTCATGGCTGCCGTCTCGTCAGCGTCCATCTTGAGGGAGGCTGGGGCTTCCAGGGGATCCAGGGGCTCGGGTGAAAGGAAGCCAGAGGAACTCTCACAATTCTGGGTAGAGGAGGAGACCTGGGAGATGACGGGCATCTGGACTGAGGAGGAGGACGAGGCGGCAGTGGTGGTGGAGGTGGAGGTGCTGCCCGGGTAGACGGGGTGATGCTGGGACTCATCCAGCTCATACTGGACTCCCAGCACCTCCTCCTCCTCCTGCACCTGGCTCAGGTAGTCGGGCACGAGGAAATCACTGTAAGGATGAAGAGATGTTCTGGTCACAGTCTGTTTATCTGGTAACTTGACACAGACATGTGACATGTGAAGTTTGTGAAAGAGGTTATATATTTCAAATGCTCACTGGATAAGAACAGGATAAAAAGTGTGAGTCATGATGATCAGTTACCAACAAACAACAGAATTAAAACAAAACATCTTGCAAACTTTTGATGTTTTTTTTTTTTTTTGAATGATTGTGATCAAATTTTCCTTAAAACATATGAAATGAAATTATAGCAACTGAAAACTCTGAAGTTTAAATGTCACTGAACTTACTGCACTGAAACGTTCTACTTTGAAAACAATCTCTTTGAATTTGTGCGATTAACTTTAAATAGAAGTGACAAGATGATGAGAATTGTTTTCCACATATCTTTTTTTTGTGTGTGGTCGTGGTGTTGTAGCGAGGTGTCAGCTACTGCACAAAGATGATGCTAGCTATGTTATTTGATTTGCAGGCAAACTAATTAGCCAACTAATTGTTGTTGTTGGTAAACAAACAGCTGTCTGCCAACAGTAGTTGTTCTGTATATAAAGCTGGTTGGGTTGACAGGTCCACTGTTATTTTATGCTGATGAGAGTTTGTGCAGATGTGATCAGGAAGCGGAGCTGTACACCAGCCTGACCAATAAGACTTGATCATACATCGACGCTCATTGGAAACTACCTAAACATGTAAGGGGGTGGTGGGGTGGTGGTGGTGATCCATCACATCAAATCAGGATCAAATCACCTTTTAACCACAAAGTTCAGATCTAAATTTTATCAGTTGAATTTTAGTTTGAGTTTGACCAAGTGTGTCTGAGTCACCTTTGACTTGACTGAAGTGAATATACTGAAATAGAAGAACTTGGGTATTAGATGTGAATTTTCTATGTAAATTTGAAACTACAAAATAAACATACAAACTAAACTAAACATGCACCTATAGTGAGACAAAAATAGCTGATGTAATAGCTGATAAATAGCTGATTCTTTTTTCCACATGGGAGAAAGTTGCTTTAAAGGCTGTTTAAGATTTAAAAAGGATTAAGGCAGATGACTTTCAGGGGCTTCTGTATCACACTGATGATCGAAGTTTTCAAGTTTTCAAGTAAAATCAAACCACATTTAGAAATGCGTAATGCGTATGTTTTACTTTGAAAACAAAGTTTTCAAACAAAGTTTTCAAAGTAAAACATACGCATTAAATTTGGTTGTGTTTAAATGTCAGCGATCAGCTTCCACAATGTGCTGCCAACGTGTTCGTGGCAGATAAAGCAAACACACGTCGATGCTAATTCTTCAAATGGTGCCTGATTGAAAAAGTCATTTATTTATATAGTAATTATATAGTAATTTGAAATGCAGTCATGTTTGATCTATACACTGACAGAATTGAAACACTGCTTGGTTTCCTACGACTGAGACTAGTTACAATGTGTGTGAGCAGTGTGAGTCCCTGACCGTGACTATTCATGAATAAATAAATAAAAATAATAAGTGAGTGTGCTGTGTGACATAGGCACAGTTGGATCTGACAAACAGCTCTGGAAATCAAAAAAAAAAATACAGTGCAGTTAACATATCTTTTTATGTGAAGACTGAGGATGGGAGTTAAGAGACTGACTGGTTTGCCAGGGAATTTTCCATACTGTTTATGATCTCAGGCCTAGACCTTCTACTATAAAACTTTTGAGGAGTCAATGGCCCATTTGAGTCCTGCTGACCTGTGAGGACTTGAGTTGATTAAGAAGTGGAAAAGTCTGGAAGTAAAAAACACACTTTTGCCTTTATGAAGACACTGTGTTCAGACATTCATGAGGCTGCGAGGGCTGAACTTCTGATAGAAAACAAACAGCCCGTTCTGGTTTGGTTATGGAAAATCCATTCATATAGAAACAAATAGAGATGACAACATGATCAAAGTTGTGTTTTATGGGGGCCAAGTGTTTCAAGATGCAACTGTTTCCCTTATGAACAAATAGCAGGGAATACAAAGGGACAGTTCAGACGTTTGAGAAATGAGATCATTTCATTTCTCTGACACTCTGCTCATGTCTGTACTGTGAATATGAAGATGCAGCCAGGAGTTTTTGTTAGAATCAAATAAACGAGATACGTGTTAATCAGTGAACTAAAGAAGCTGGTAGACTGGCTCTGTCTCTCTGCATGGAGCCTGGCGAGGAGACATTTCCCCGTTTTCCACTTTATCGCTGCTTCCCGGCCACAGCTACATATTTACCATACAGACATGAGAGTGTTACTCTCTCATCTCACTCTTGAGAAGAAAATTAAAAAGTTTATTTCCAAAAATGTCTAATTATTCCTGATCTGAGCATTGAAATCAACTGCAATCACCTCAAAAACAATTCCACACAACCAAAGTCATAGAAGGAAATAGGATCAAATGAACCTCAGGTATTAGAATCTAAAGCGTAGATATTTTCTGATCCAGGTGAGATCTGAGTAAATGATGGGGGTCAGTGCCCCCAGACTCCTCACCTGCTCTGGAAGTAGTTTGCTAGTTCGGATGCCTCATGGTTCAGACTCCTCAGGTGTACAATTAAATTGCCAGAGTTGGTGAACATGGCGCCGCACGTTTTGCACTCGTAAATCCGCGGCTTGCGGATTATGTGTCGGGAGACCCTCATGTGGTGCTTATATTCACCGAAGGACGTGAATGTGGCGCTACAAATCTGGCACCGGAAACAGCGTTTACCTTCGTGCTTCAGCCGATGCATCTTTAGGGAGTAGGCCCGTGTGAACTTTTTCCCACAGCGGTCACACTGGAAAGGCTTAATGCCTGAGGGAAGGGGAGAAAACCAATGCTTAGCATTATTCTAGATTTAGTACCCATGAATGGATGAAGTCAGGTGGTGGGGGGTGGGGGGGTTAATCACTACATCTCACCACAAAGTCAAGCATTGACAGTTTTCCAAATGAGTGTTTCTCATCAGTACTCTGAACAAAAAGCCACATCAATTCATCACTAAATCAACATCGTTTAACTGTTTGTTTTATCTCCATTAGTAAATGTGCTGGTGATTACATAAAACAACTCTATATATAAACTGCAAGTCTCATGAATCAAGCATGAAATGTTTTATCGACACTTTAATTTTACACGAGCAAAATCAAGAAATAAAACAAGTACAGTGTATGAATGTCAATCTCTGCATTTTAACCTGAATAACGTAACAGCGTGTGGGCAATAATGATTATTCTTGGCTGCTTTTTTTTTTTTACTATTTACTTCTAGTCTTTAACGTTTAACTGTCTGTTATTTGGGTAATTGTCAAGTGTTTTTAGCCACAGAGACACAATTTCGTTGCACTGCTGCGCAAATGATAATAAAGACACCGAACTAAATTGAACTGATTTGAATTAAGTTTCAACTGCGTCCCACAGACTATCCACCAAAATAAAATTCAACAATGGGTACATGTGAGTTTCATTTTTTTTTTTTTTTTTTTTTTCCAGCTAAATTTTGAAAGACAAAGCACAGATTCACATATTTTCTTCTGGTCTTTCCATAGTGTTGCATCAGCTAATCACAGTCATGTTGAGTGCATCAGACTGACTCATGCTTTTCTTTTGTTTACACGTTTAAATCTGGGAAGTCTTTTCCCTAAAAGAATGTACTCTGAACTGTGCCATCGTTTTTACTCAGCAGAGTAAACATATCGAAAATATTCTTTTCTCCATTTGTTATGGATGAGTTGTACTACTTGACTGGTACAGTATTCATTTCACTGCCGTTTGTTGTGCTGTAGGTGTCAATTATCTATTCATCCATCTTTCCTTTCCCTCTGGATCTTTCTTGTTTGGTCGCTGAATAAACAGCCAAGTTTGAGACTCTGAATGCCAGTTTCCCTCCTGACACTGATCAAACCTACAAAGCCACTGTGATCTTCGAGCGGCTCTGCGACGTTTTAACTCCCCAGTCGCTGATCTGTGCTTTAGTACTGAGTGTTCTGCAGATATCGTGACGAGTTTCCACTCACTTAACGTGGACCTCAATCTGTCTAGCCCTTTTATAAACAGGTGAGTGTCTTCCTGGGTTATATAAAGTTGTTTAAAACGTCCACAGACTCCAGACTGCAGTTAAAGTGTGTAGTCAATCAAAGGGCACGAAGTTCCCCTGCATGTCGTATTTAGCAGATCAGTGGCTTCATTTTACCGTCAGTAAAAGAAAGCACATTTTTCATTTGAATTCCAGCTGATTATACATGACGCTGCCTTTTTCTACGACGGACGGCTGAATGTATCTTTGCTGCAGACAGAAAAAGTGGCGTCGATCGGGAGTGGAAACAGAACCCGATGTTAACTGTGGGAGTTTTTAAATGTTTGAAATAATTTAATTGTAGATCTGAAATGTATAAAAAGATAAAAGCCAACTGTGTTGTCATAGGAGCGAAGAGCGCCAATGTGGTCATTTGTACAATTTCTACATCATCTAAAAATTCAGAACATCCAAAACATCAGATGTGCTTTTCAAAAAGTTTCCTCTAAATGTCCTAATATGTAAGACACGCTGCCTATAAATGGCTTTCTCTCTTCCCTCTACTGTTTTTTTTCTTCCATTCAGACTTTTTAAAATGCAAATTAACTAAAAAAAGAAAAATAAAATGTGTGTTTACAGGTATTGGGCAGTTCTATTACACGTGCAAAGTTGTATGAAGCCTTTTATGGTTCTAAACCTTCCTGAGCCAAGTCTGACAAAAAAAAAAAAAAAAAGCCTCGAGCCATTATAAAGTGAGGTGATTACAAAAAAATCTGAGGGTGTGGAGTTTAGAGACTGACGGATATTATCAGATGGACAATTTAATCAGCTGATGTTAGAATTGTTCAGCAATATGACAACTTTGTTTTTGTTTTTTTTTCCAGGAACCACAGAGCAAAACCGGTTATCTCCACTACAGATGGACTAACAACCTCTAACAAACTGCATAGAACAAGAGCCTGTATATTGATATGTAGTGTCCCTGTGTCCCAATGCAACTAAAATCGATCAGTTATTTGTAGAACAAAAAAAAAAAAAAAAAAAAACACTCAATTAAATCCAACGTGACCCACATCTCATCTTCACCTACCGGAGTGTATGAGCATGTGCTGCTTAAGATTTTGAATGCGTGTGAATCGGACACCGCAGGTCGGACACTGAAAGGGCCGGTCGGGGCCGTTGGTGCCGGGTCGGGCTGAGGGGCTGATGTAGAGGTGGTATGGATACTGAATACCTTCCAACCTGAGACAACAAAGACACAGAAAATCAAAGTGATCGTCATCCTTCCACGTGGGCTTAAATAAATAAAATGATCCCTCCACAAAAGTTTTCTTTGTCTCTATTTACATAAAAAAACACATCCAAACTGATGACCTCAACAGGTGAGGCCTAGGCAACCAGTTATGAGTCCTAGCTCCATATATTCTCTGCTGCGAATGACTTGCCTCGCTGGCAAGTTGTAACAAATCACGGTACCTTTCATCATCTTCTGCGTGTCCTCCAGCGCTAGAGGTGCTCTGCATTGATGGCAAACCCTCAGACACTCCCTCATCCATCGACCCTGAAAAGAAGAGGAAAAAAACAATCATTCACGTTGTAGCTGTCAATTCCAGAAAAAAAGCCTAGAGCGTGACATTTTGGATGGGCTTAGGCTGATAAGCCTTACGTCTCTGAAGATTAATCTCTTAATTAAGGATTGATGCTGCTGCTGGATATGAACACACTGTGCTATTCAAAATGGCCTATGATTCCATTTTTTTTTAAATTTATGACTTTCAAACAGCATCATAAAATTTTCCACTGACACTAATACAAATAAAACTGCTGTAGGTGGAAAAGTGGCTCTGAGGGCAGGGTGAGGCAGGTTTGATTGCATGTCTGACAAAGCAACATTGTGTTAACTGGGTCAGGACACAACCTCTATTATGATGTGATAGATACAGTAACGCTGACACACTACACCATGGTGAAGTACTGAATCTGCTTCACCATTATTAGGAGCTTCAATTAAGGAGAACAGCTCACCTATAGAGGAGGACTGTGGACTGATGAGAAGCTCCTCCTGGACCTGTTCACTCCCCGGCACTGTCTGCTGGTCGCTCAGTGAACTCTGGGAGGCACTGACTGGTTGAGAGGAAGCCTCCTGGACCTCCTCATCACTGAGACGCTCCACCTTCACCCTCACGTCCTCCTCTTCAGCTGGCACCAGTGAAGACACCGCCTTGGAGCTCTCGCATGTTATGAAGTCACTGAGCCGGCGGCCGACTCCTACCTCTGAAGTTGCCGGGGCACCCTGCTCTAAACAACGAGGGCTCTCCGGGAGCTTCGACTTGTCCGAGTGGAACCGCCTGTCGATGCCGAATGGGAAGGTCCATGGAAAGGCCAGAGAGGACTCCACGGGCTGGGCTGTACTTTCTGAGAATGAAGGGGATGGGTTGGGGATCTGCGGGGAAGTGGTGACGATCTGTGTAGTGCATTTGAGTGGACTCTCAGGCGACGCCATTGTTACAAAGCTCTTGCGTTTCCGTCGTGACTCGCGGCAAATAGGAACATTTCTCTCCATCACGCTGCAATCGGACGACACGGGCGACACACTCCCGTCCAACGGTGTCAGGGCAGAGTTCGACGAAGCGCTCTCTTGCGTCGCTTCGTGGGGTTTATCTGCCGTCAGGTTGTTGTTGTTGTTGTTGTTACCAGGGCTCCACAGAATACTGGACTTCATGAACTCTGAACATGTGCTTGCCACCGCAAACATCTGCATATAACTGGCAGCTGCCAGCACGTCGATGATGTTCTCTGTGCTGATGGAGAGGGTAGATGTGTACGCATATTCCAACAGAGGAGCGAAGCCGCTGACAGTCACATGATGAAGGTCCAACACAAACTTGTCCTCCTCCTCCGGCCGCCCCACCAGTTTGGAGCGAAAGAATTCGCTGCAGCAGGCGAGGACCACCTTGTGGGCCAGGAAGAGCTTGTCTTGGACGCGGATGGTGACATCACATAAGTGACCCTCGTTGCGTAAAGCGTTCAGCTTCTCCAGCATCTCCTGGCTGTGGGAGGTCGAGCTGTGGGTAAAGGTTTTGACCCCCATGTTGGAGTCAATTCCTGACTCTGTCCTGGGAATGTGTCCTGCGGGAGAAGGTAAACAAAAATAACCGCTTCAGTTAAGGAGTTAAAGTTTCAATTTCTGGTCATGAAAAAAAAAAAAATAAGATCAGTGATAATAAAAACACTTTTGTCAAACTTTGTCATTCTTTCAAGTAAAATGCTTTATGTGTATAATTATTAGCTGATTGAATGAAATCCCTGTTAAAGAATTAGGTAAGAAATACCAGGTGGACTTTCATTAAACCCCAAAATAAGTACAGAGACAAAAGTAAGACTAGACAGTGAATGGTTGTACTGTAATGGCAGTCATCAAATTGTTAAATAAAAGAGTAAAAACGTCTCATTCAATATCTGGAAGGTAAATATCCTCAAAATCTGTATGAGAAAGTCAAATATTAATCAGCCTTAAGGGCGGGTGACTCTGAGGTTGAGCTACTCAGTGCTGATAATAACATAATATTAGTGTTCACAACAGCTTTTCATTTTAACCACTGATGAGTGTTTCTTTCACCGGTTTGTCACATATCAGATGTTTTTACATTTGTCAGTGACTTGATGACAGGTCTAAACTAAACTCAACTGTACAACCACACATCCACTGAGCGCTTCTTTAGCTCCAACAAATCCAACAGAGTGAGACGTCTTTCATCCAGATTCAGGAGTTAATCTCATGGACTTTATATTTCTATACCATGTCCTTCAGTGGATGGATCAAAAGGCTCACAATATAACACTTCAACAGCAATATTCAATTAACATTTTAATTAACTTTAACATAAACAAACTTCATGTGAAACTACTGTTGACTGACATTTTTGGTCTCTAAGCCAAGGTGTTGCTGCTGGTAGAGAAAATTTCAGATTGATGCCCTGTCTGGACAAAAATAAGATGTTTGTAGAACAACATTCTGCAAAACACAAGTTCCACAGTGAAGAAAGGGTGAAACAGAGTCAAAGTCACTGTGGAAAGCAGCGGACGTAGGTGGAGAGAAATGCTGAGGTGATCTCTGAGCTCTGAGGGGAAGGAAAGGTGGTGGTTGGGGGGAGGGGTGGGGGAGGGTGGGGGCGGGGGTGAGGGGACAAAATGCCAAGTTATGTAACAACAATCAAAGCAGATGCGCAGCGATGCGAGCCAGACCCATGTGGAGGCCAGTGCACTACAGGATGCTCAGCAGCTGTCTGTGAGACATGTGGATTCTTTGAGGCATGAGATTTTCCATCAAACAAAAGCTCGAGTGAAGGGGCTCTCGCAGGGAGAGTGCACTCGTCTTCTCACACACACACACACCAAAGGAAAAGGAAAATACTCTTGGGCTATATTGGCTCAGTGAAGGCAAAGTGAATTATAGACCTGGGCTGCGGTGGTGCAACAGGAGAGTGCCTAGCCTGAACCAGCAAACAGGGCTAATAGAAACGAGCTTTAATTCCACTGTGGTGGTTTTCATGTGGCTATAATGTGTCCTGAAGGAGAATTATTTCGCTACATGATCTCTTAAGTTTTTCCTTGACAAAACAGGATGTTCTTTACTTGACAAGAGATGGATTTATGTAAATCGAACACTGTCTTGTTGCTTTCTACTACTAAACCTTACTACTTAACCTTCTAACCCAAATTAATGTTTTTTTTTATAGTTTGTTGATAAATTAACTGATTCATTTAAAGGGCCACACAGTGACTCAAAAATACACAATAGACTTAGAGCAAAGCTACAGAAACAGGTCTGATCGCCACGAAATCCTGACATTATCAACAAATGTAGAAACCTTTCCTGGCAGCAGCTTTTCCAATGTGAGGAACTGTTGTGTCTGTTCTTTCTTCACGTTGGACAAAATAAGCTGTCTGAAGACATAACTGGGCTGCTTTATACACTCACAGATCCCGAAAGATTAATCAATGGTTACGTAACTAAGAGCAGCTACAGTAAAAAAAAAAATGACTCAAAAATATTTATGATCGCGATAGAGCAAGAGCCTGCACCATGAGGTGAGATTAATGGCTCATCCAGCTGTCTTTGGGTCTATATGTGCTCTGCCATTATTACTTTACTGCCTCAGTTTCAACTCAAGTAGATCAACAGGGATAAACCTGCAAAAACAAAAACACTGCACCATAACAGAATCACGACAATAACAAATAAAAGTGAACTCATATTTACAAATCATAGTTGCGTGGACTCTTTTACAGGACGTCTCAGCCTTAATTTAAAATCTCTACTCTCGGACTAACATTTTCAACAGGTGGGAAAAACTGTTGCTTCCTTAAATCTACAATAGCATAATATTTACGCATTGTACACATTTCCCGCTTATGAAAAAGTTTCAATGGCAAAAACAAAACAACTCAAACATGATGCATCTGCATTTTTTTTCCAGGCCCGCATGAACAAAATAGTTAAGCAAGAACACTACACCACTTCCACAATTTGTAATTTATATTTCTTACAAAATATAATTGCACACTTGCAGTCAGTTGATTTCCCTGCAAAGTACAGCACATTCATTTTAATCACTTATCACTAATAACTACAGACAAGCCAAGAATTTAAAGTATGTTCACTGATTCAGGGACAGACTCAATAAAGGAGACTGTTCACTGTTCACTCGACTTACACTGCTTCACGTCTTATAACCAGATTAAACAGCTCATCAACAAAGACAAACCGAGAACAGAGAGAGGAGTCTTCCTCTTATAGATGTGATCTCTAGAGTTGCTATGAAACAGCCAGCTTCAGCTAACTATGCAGTGTGTACCAGACTTCTTTTTTAGATCTGGTACCGCGAAGCAACTTAAAACCAGCTCTTATGATGTTATTTGGACTTCACTGAACCTAACATTAACACCTTTTACACAGAGACATTTCATCTTTTTCATCTTTAACTTCACTTTCAGGGATACGCCAGTATATTGGTCAATTATCAGTATCAAACAATATTCTGATATTCTCCTTTTTAACTATAATCAACCTACAATTGGCAAAAGAGCTTGAATTCACAGATGCAAGTGGCTGATGTTCTGGTAATGGTCAGACTCAGACAGTAGCAGTCACAGTAGCAACATCAGGTAAAAAAGTAGTAGAGTTATCTAGAGTTTATCAGACAAATTGTTATTTTTTAGTATTGGTATTGGTAACGGCCCAGAACATCTCAATCAGTGAATCCCTAACTTCAGTCTCACCACTCTGCCTTTTTATTTATTATCTAGGGATGAACTAGAATAACTATTATCACCAGACATAGTTTTCTCCTCTGAGCTGCTACAATGGAATAAAAATTAGTGTCCAATCAATGAGATTTCTGGGTCTGATACTGATACTCATATCTGGAGTAAAAGAAATCTAATAACCAATGTATCAATTGATATTATGATATCAAACAAAACACTATTAAGTATTTTTTTTAGATGCAAGAGCATCTCTACTGTCAAAAATCTCCATTAAAATTCAGATGTAATTGGCATTTAGTCTTTTGTTTCCTAGAAACTGTGCAGGCAAATGGAAAGCAAGGAACATAAAAATGACTGGAATGGTCTATATTAATATGTATTGGTCGTTATTATAACCTCTTTTGTCTATGTCAGGATCCTGTAGAAATGATGACTCAGTTTTTCCAGTGATCTGATTGGTCAGCAGACAAGCAACTGACAGCTTTCAATCTGATGTTGAGGAGTAGGTTAGCAGTGCAGGTAAAGGCTACAGTGATGATCTGATCCGATTAATAGTGAGTCTGCTTCGTGATACCTGAAAATCCCAGTTAAACCCAAAAATAACCGAATTACCCACCATTCTCGTTTGATGCTACAGGCCCCTGCTCTATAAACTGTGTTTACATCACGAATCAGCCAGTGACCACGAGCACTTGGCAGAGCCACATCGCAAAGGTCTGACAGTCAAAACGCGACAGAAAAACAAGAAGACAGTTTGGTTGTATGTTTGTTTATCACGGAGGCTTAGCTAAGCTAGCGATCAAGCTGCTGAACAAACATGTTTCCAACAACAATCACAGTTAAGCAAACACTAGCTAACAGTGTCAAGTTGATATGTCAAGGCAGCCAGGAGATGAAAAGAGCATCCGATTAAAACTGTCAAAATAAAAGACGCTTTGACTGTCGCGAGGCTTTGAATTTAATTTTAAGACAAATAAACATTTACGTGTATAGTTGACGAAAACAGTGTGTACGGATGTAGCTCACTAGTGGTTCACAAGTGGAAGAAACTAAATAATACAATTTGCTCTCTTTTATTTTGAAGCCACCACAACCGCTTTTCCGGTCTGACCGTGGATAACCCCGGAGACAGCGCAGCTGCTGCACACAGGCTAACAACCGTTAGCTGTCAAGCTAGCGCCAGCCGACGTACCACAGCGCTATCAGTTGGTCCCTTTGCCGTTATCAGTGCTCAAACAATAAAGTAGCCTGACAAAAGCGCACACCGCGAGTGTTACGGTAACCAGGCACACTGTAGAAAATGAATTTACCTTCTAGGATGAGGCCTGTGATAACGACTGGGCCTCGGGATGCAAACAGCTCAGCTGGCAAAAAAAGCAGCGATAGTAGGAGACAGCGGTGCGCCCTGCTGCTCCTCACCGCTCACTCACATTCCTTGCGCAGTTGTCGGGCAGTTGTCAGCCTGCCATCCGCCAAAACCTTACAGTTTAAAAAGCTGTCACATGAATTCACATCACAGCGCGCCGGTGGTCAAAGTTTTCGAGCTGCTGTTTTAATTCCTTTGTGCTCCCCGCTGCTCTTTCTGCGCTGTATTTGTATCCCCACAATGCAACGCGCATCCTTGACTGTACTGTACTGTAAGAAACAGGAAGTCTCATTTAGCGACAACTGTTACTGCTCAGGATTTCCCACTATTTATATTAATTCAAACGAAGTTTATAAAATCTTCTGTACGCTTGTTTATCTAACCAGTACACGCGCAAATCTGCCATGTGCTGTGACTACATTTCCCCCCTCATATTGTCACATATTTATATGTTTGATCGATATTTTTCATCTAACTCAACTCTTTTCTCTAATATTTTTTTCGTCCATATATTTAAATACAGTTGAGAAAAAGAATTGCAACACTTACAATTAACATTTGACTCCATCCCGTGTCAAGACATCAACATAAACTATTGTCTGTCATTATTATGTGACTTTCACATGTTTCATGACCATATTTCATAACAAAATTTTATTTTGATTATCATTATTTAGCTAATTTGGGACTATACCAAGAAAGAAAGGATGTCAGAGTGAGTCTTTTTGAAGCAGGAAGGTCACAGCATTTGGACACATCAATAAATTTTTATATAAGATGGCTTATGTCCTTCCACTTTCCCCCACTTAAAAAAAAAAAAGAAAGAAAGAAAAGAAAAAGAAAATCAGAATACCCGCTGCCACCATGAACCAGTCTGCACAGTGATGACTGGAAAGTGATGCTGTCTGACCAATAACAAATCAATATCACCTGTCAATCATCAAAAAAGTGTTTTCACACCATTCTTCACAACATCAAAAGATTTACTCACTTCCAACTAAACCTAACTTTAAAACTACCTTTAGTAACCTGATGTTATAGCTTGGACCATGTCCCATATGCTTATATGAAGATGGAAAAATATACTTTATGATCTATTCTGCAGCCAGTCCTTAGGGATGCTTTGACTTCACTTTTGGGGAACTAGTATGATATCCCTCTCTTTATACAGTCTGAGTTGCACAGACACAAAATATCAAACCAGATTAAACCCACAATACAACTGTTGGATCTGTCTTAACTCCTCCTGCATGTGACATACAGTCAGAAGAGGCCAACTAGACATCTACATAGCAATACTTGACAATTCAGATTTTCCTAGTTGGATGTCCACCGAGCACTTCAAGTGCATGACACTAAACATAAACAAAAAGTAAATGCAAGGGCCATTGTTGTACTATTACTTCAGTCACTTGTCACTTTTGAGTGATATTTAGAAAGACAGTGGCCAGAGGAGTGAAGGTTAAAATACTCTATACCATGGGAAGAAAGGCAGAGGCAAACAACCCCAAATGGGTGACTACACAAAGGTAACAGAAAAAATTAGCAACCATTTTGTGCCTAAGTAAAATGTGATATAGGATGGAGTGTTCAGTCAGAAACAGAAGCCTAGAAAGCACAGCTGAAGCTTTTGTTGGAAGCTTATGTGAGCTGGTAAAATACTATGAGTTTGGAGGGACGCGACCATTTCCTGTGCTACACTGTGAAACTGGACAGAGTGGAAAATCTCTGCTAAAGTCATCAGCAGGTGCAGGGAGCCATAATCATACCTGGTAAAGATGAACAGTACAGTGATGAAAGGCAATAGGAGGCATGTGCAGGCCATTCCCTGGATCGTTGATCCAACAGATCAGCAGTAGCTGTAGGGGCTCTGCAGTGCAGCTGTTGAGCAGTCATCTTCCTGTGGTTGGTCCTAGACACAGAGACAAGGTCTCTGACCAGACACAGATACAGTGCACAGATCCAATACAAAGCAAAGGTAAAGACTGTTATGTTTTATGATATCTACAATGATGTAATGTGCACCTCAGTTTACATATTTGAGTCTTTAACCACTACAACGAGAAGATATAGTGAAGGGTAGCTTCACAAAAGAAAGATGTATAATATCAGTGTGTATTCTCATTAAGAAAGAAACAGGTTAAAACAAGAACTAAACTGACCGGTCTTTCTTAACTACTTCTACATATGTCAGCAATTCAATTCATACATGACTCTGGTTTAAGAACCACCTACGCACATATATAACATTACAGGATCCTGATCATAATCATATCCTGGTGTGACTCATAATATTTTCCCAGTTACTCATATGTGATTCTTACACAGCTGTGTGAAGTGCAGGGTCAGTGGTAGGTTATGTGCAACTCAGCCCCCGGCTAGAGTGTCAATCTACAGTCTGAGTCACAGTTCAAAATTGGACTCCACTACAGAACTCAAAGACACAGATCAAAAGTTCAAATAGTTCAAACACCACTGAAAGGTCCGAGTTCACTCCCTCAACCCACATCCGAAACCTTGAGCTATCTTTTACCCCATCTTCCCCTGCCTACATGTCAGCATAGTCAAACCTTCAGGTTTGTCTAGTGCAATAGCATCTTTTATAGCTGATCCAACCAAACCATTGTTAAACTTGAGCATCTGCTGACCTTCAGCTGTTGCTGTGACTACATCACTGCAGTCCCCACCACCTCCAACAGCAACAAGCAAACTGTACTAAACCTACTATTTAGATGTGCCTTTGAACTTCTATGAGAAGGTGTCCAGTAGGAATCCTGATCAGATCCACCTCACTAGCTCCTTTTGAGTCAAAGAAAATGAAAGACCCACTGAAATAATGGGAGAATGGGGAGATGATAAAAAGGTGGACATGAGGGGTAATCAGGTAACCAGAAAGATTTGAAAGGATGAAGTTACTGCAGGAGAGGTAGAAGTGAACTTACACAACAAGACAGTGAACTTGCAAAGTAGGCAGTGTACCTGAAGAACGCCACAAAAGACATGACTGTAATGTCTGTCGTAACACTGTAGTGTTTACTGCATGTGTTTTCTAACAATGTACGGAGCACAGGTAGCAGGTAATGGAGGTCACTTCTGTTTTCTAATGATCTATAATATCTATAAATTCAATAGACTGTGAAAATACCCTGACAAAGTTACTATTGTTGCCTATTAAATTAACTGCTAACCACAGCCACTGATTTTTTTTCTCTCTGGCTCTCGGAGCAGAGAAACTATTCCAGTGTGGGAGGATTTTACTAAACATCTTAAGGGGTTTCTGTTTGTAAAATGTGCAGTGAAATCTGCCTCACCCAGCTGTTAAAAGCTGTTGACCCACGTAAAAGAATTCCTTTAGTCTGGCTCTCAGTGGATTTTAGTATCCCGTAACTATCAAAAAGACTGTTAAGGAAAACATAGAAAACTTGGGCCCTGTTTTACCTGATAGTGGCACCGTTGTTGATGTGTACTCACCAGTTTGGCAACAAGGAAAAGGATCAGTTAAGGTTTTAGTCTATTAACATAAATGTGTTTATTTGACCATTTTATGACAAAAATCTCAAAGACAGCAGCATTTTAATTACATGTCCAAAGTAAAAATGTAACAAAAATAAATAGCTTAAAAAGGAAGCTGTAATAATAATAAAATAGTATGGTCCTTCACTGAAGGGATATAGGCCTAATACTTCATCTCTTTTGTTTTATAACATACTACAGGAATGAAGAAATCAAATATACATACCAGAGTTTGAAAACAACTGTGAGGGTTGCATAAGATGCATTAACAAATAACAGTCTGAAAAAGAATAGAATCAATGTTACTTTTCATATACACGCTGGATAATATGCTAATAACTTAATAATAACACCTCCAAAGAAACATCTGTTGCATTGTAAATTGTTGTACCACTGTTCCTCTCAACTGCATCATGATGCAACTGGGGAAAAGGATAAATTAGACAAAAGAGCAGAGAGAAATTCTCTGTCATGGGTTTTTTTTTTTTCTGATCAGGAGTGACCAGTTATTATTTAGCCTTAAACCTTTACAGAGCAGGTAAACTTACATTCTGTTTTTTTTTTTTCTTTTTACACATTTTACACACGTAGTTAGCCAATGTTAAAACAATCAGTTTTGATGTAACTGTAACATTTTAAAGTTCGGTCTATGTCAGTGAATGATTTTGCGAAGTTGCAGAATAAAAACATATTAATCACAATCACATTTTGGTATGTGTGAAGAAAAGATGAGGAATCAAACAAGAGGCTTTAATCCCAACGCCTCAATCACATGGATCTACCTCAATAGTAGGTAAATGGCTTGATCCAAGCTTTGTAGGGGTTGACTGAGTCCTATAGAGGACTATTGGAGGTATATTTACATTGTGCTGGTGTCCGACAGCAGGTTTGATGCTATTATTCTAGCCCCACTTTAAAGGACGGCTCATGCAGACAAACTTTATCCAAACACTTAGTGTCTGTTTAAAGCAGGGACTAGAAAACTTCTCATTGTGGAGAAAACACACACACAGCACCTTCATTTAGCATCTATATACACATCACATGAGGTAGATTTCCATTGTTTCAGATTTTTAACAGTGGTTGTCAAATGTCAACAAAAAGATGACAGAAAAATTCAGGCAAATTCCCTTGATGTGACTTGATGCGATTAGTTGGTAACATGGACAGATTATGAGACAATGGGCCCCTGGGTACAGATCTGTTAGAGCCCCCCACCCATCCAACACAGGACCAAGAACTGCCAGAATCTCAGAGATCAAACATTGACTCAGAGAAACAGTTTTTCTCTTTGTGGTCATTTTGTGTTTATATTGTCATTGTGTGTCTCATTGTGGATGGATCGTGTTTACATGGTTACTTTGTGTCTCATTGTGGTTGTTATGTCCCTGACCCATTGGACCCCGAGGCCTGTGCCCAGTCCAGTAATCCATCCATGATTGGTAAGTGCAGTCAGACCAAAATGGGAAAGTTCAGTGTACTGATGATCTTCATAAGCACTCCTGGTTGAGGCATTCTCCAGAGACTGGCTCTGGGATTTTCTTTGGATCGCACTTCTCTGGCTCAGTAATCTTCCCAGTGTAGTCTATGCAGAAGACACTGCGGCGACGCTCACCCAGGCCACAAGTTCGTGAGCAAGCGGACCAAGGTCCCAACTGCCATATAGGACATGGCACATCCCCACAAGGCCTGATGTCTACAGGCTTCAGGTCTTTGTCGCACTGGCTGGACAGGATTCCTGCACTGTCTCTGCATTCAACGTTCCTCCTGGACCATCCAGAGCCACAACTCTTAGAGCACTCGGACCACTCTCCCAGCACCCAGTCTGGTACACCGAAGGGACTGATCATATGCAAGGATGGCATCAAGCCTTTCTTCTCCTTGGATTTACTGAAGGTTGCATCTCTTGGGATGAAAAAAGTATATTTGACTTTAGGAGGGTTAGCATCCCCTGCAGTGGCCAGGAGTTGGATGGTGATGGCCTCCTGCAGTTGCCTGAAGCTCTGGATCCTCTCCAGCGTGGTGGAGGAGCCACTGTACTTCAGCACAGCACCCAGCACGGGAATGTCTTGCTCCACTGTGGATACAGAGAAGTTACCGTTTAGGATGTAACCACCGCTCTCTCTCCTTATAGCCAGGTAGTTTCCATCATGCTTGATTCCTCTGTGGCTGCGCTGTTTGATGTCGATATTAGTGGCGCCAATAGGAATAGTGACAATATCACTGTATCCATAGCTGTCAGAGAAAAGAAAGAGACAGTTTCAGATGATGAATAGACTATTTTGCTTTAACTAGTTTTCTTATGCAACAGATTTTCAGTTTGGTTTTATTTTTTTTAAATACTACTCACCTTGCTTTATTGTAGGAGCCTGTGATCTTTCTACAGGTGAGCCCGCTTCCTCCACACACTCCACACTTGTCCACTCTTTTGTTGGATCCAATCACTTGGTCGCAGCCTGCCTTCACACACTGGCCTTGGACACACACTGATGTAGTGTCAGGGCCGCAGGTTGTCCCATCAATCACCTGATTTGACACAAGAAAGTGTTGATTCAGATTCATAATCAGATTTTTGTATGACCGCTCAAATTCCAAGGCTTTCAACCACATTTACAGTAAGGTAATGCCCTGATTATCCTGATGAAGACCATGTGATGTGTCTCAAGTTCAAGAGGAATGTTCACACTGAAGTAACAAAAAGACTGATTTGTAGTCAGGCTAAACATGAAGCAAAGTTTCTCCACTAGTTACTATGCGTGACCACGGCTGCTGGACTGTTTCTAGAGTAGGTTTTGGAGAACTCGGCAAATATTTCGCTAATGGGCGACCTCCATTAGGAAAGCTGGCTGTACAAACATAACCACTACAGTCCCATAGCTTCTCTGACTCTTCAGCTTCTCCTTTTTTGTTATGACTCTAAAGTACAGGTGTCCACAGACAGCCAATGACAAGTTCGTCCTCCATTTCCAAATGTTAAAATCAGTAGAAGCTCGACCCTCTGCTCTGCTCATGTCTTAATCTTTGCAAGGACTTTTTAAATGTAATCACACTGTGTAAAAAATTTGAGCAATATTGTTGGATGCCATAATAAAGAAACAGTTTTCATTGAATTAAGGCATCTTTACAAAGCTCAACATTTGGCTTTTCCCCCATTGCAGTGACTTAAGTTATAAGCACTAATGTAAGCCATCACGTCTTTGCAAACTGGTTGGTTGTTGTGTATTAAATGGGATATTATTTGCACATATACTTTACCTTGGATTCAAACACCTTAAATTCACTGCTGCCTCTGGCCCTGCAGAACAGCTTGCATCTATCTCTGGGAGAAACACCAGCGTACTTCGGGATCCACTGTTTTATGTTGCCATTGTAGTCCAGGTAGTGGGGGCTGTTGTACTTCTCACACTGCTCCTCCCTGAAACTTTTCCCTATTTTTAGGTCAGAAACACAGATTGTGCAAAATGTAAATCAATCTGCTGAAAATATAATATATAATAAATAACATCTTTAGTAATTGATTGATAGTTAACTTGTATGTATGTAACTTGCTGTATATCAGGGAGATATTGGCCATAAAAACTTTATACTAACATGTCCAAATACCAAGTAAAACAGCTAGCTGCAGCCACAAACGCCAGGTTTGAAAAGTTACTTTGCGTTAATTCTCACCGTCATTATTGTCACAGGGCTGTGTGTTGCAGGACTGATACTGAACCCTCTGTCCTTCACAGTACTTTCCTCCGTTCTGAGGCACCGGGTCTGTACACTCCCTGTAGGAGAACTCCACTCCACCTCCACATGTTCTGGAGCACTGCTGCCACGGTCCCCATGAGCTCCAGCCGCCGTCCACAACCACCTGTGGTAAAACACAAGCAAGAAAAAAGTAAGAAGTGGAAAAAAAAAGAGCAGTCTGAGTATTTGGTTAGAGCGCAGTGCCAAAGGCAATCTCAGCAGTGCATTCCAAAACCACAGTCTGGGCTTCTGGGTTTGAGGCCGCACAGTGTGCTGGCGTGCTCCGACTTCAGGCCAAATCTTTGCTGAAGTTCGGCACGTGCCTGCTGTCTGCCTCTACCCATGTTCCTACCTCATGTGTCACTCACCACAGGTGGAACCTGCCATACTGCAGCTTGTGCACATAAATGTGCGAGTGTTGTTAATGTGGGTGTCCAGAGGTTTTATGAGTTTGGATCAGTTAACATCCCAATTCATAAACAGATGTGTGATCATAACATGAGGAGAAGATATCTAAGCAGTTGTGCCAAAGTGAAACACTGAGATGTATAAATGTTCTTTAAGGAAATATAAAAAGGCATCATGAGGCAGCTGGATTCACTCTTCATTCTTGTATTTCCACTTAAAATTGAACACAGCTGCAACACTTTTGTAGTTTTTTTGGAGATTTTTTTTCTCAAAATACATTATTTCTTATGACAATTCTTTATTAGCTGGTTAATTAAAAAGGAAAATAAGTTCAGAAACAGGTTTTATGATTGCTACACTAAAGATTTTAATTGTGTCACACAGTCTTCCTTCTTCAGCGGAGGATTTTTGACCCAATTGTTATGGAAGTGTGGAAGTTCAAATTTCCATTTCTCTTGGCACTTAAAAGGCATCTCATCTGTATCGGCTTAAAAGTTCAGTCTTGCCCTTAGAAACACCAGTTACCAAAACAATCTCAGTCTGCAGGTTCCTTTCAAACATATACCACACCTTCTTTAACTACTGTTCTCAAGTTAAAATTGACATCCATAATTTAAACCATATATTTTTAAAAAAGAGCTGACAGATATAAACTAATGATCTGCGTCATCAGGCGTGAATAAACGACAAATCTAATCAACCTAATATTTTGTGTATGCGTCAAAAACCCATCTCAACGCCGAGTAGAAATCTGCCACAGGAGATTGTGTCTAAAGTTGCTGACTCACGACTTTTATGACTATGAATTTAATGGCTTCATTTCTGAGTGAATGAGCTGTACACTTTGACGGAAAGAGTCATTAAAAAAAAAAAACTTACGGGCAAGTTCTCAGCTGTGAGCAAGTGAAAGCATAGAAAAAAAAGTCACAGCTGGCACCAATCAGGTGTAGACATGGTCCAAATAAAGTTCTTTATTTATAAAGATGAGTGATAGCTGACTGCTACTCTTGTGAGTAAGTCACTGGTGCTAAATATTTCAAGTTGGTCTTAAAACAACTGTCGGCCACTGACGGAAAACTGAAACAGTTTTTGGTTGTTGGACTGTCTACAGTCCTTTTTTTTTTTGTAAAAACATATTTAAAGGATGAGACAAAAATGAGGTAACGGGACAAGACAAGACAAAATAAAACAGGATAAACACACAAAACACAAGGGAAAATTTGCATTGTTTTGACGGCTTCGTGATGTAGATGGGGGCAGGTGGCAAAGATATTTGTATCATCTGTGTATTTGCATGAGGTGTACCATTAAATGTTGTTCACATGGTGAGAAAAAGTTGCATGTAGTACAAGCAAAGAGTGCAGGTATTACTGTCCACTGGTGTTCCTGGATGTTAAGAACAGCATCTGTCTGATATTACTTTAAACACCAGCAACAAGTCTTTTTTGGCAACTTGGAGACACAGCCACAACAATGCTAAAAGCTACAACACTGTGGCATTATAAGACTGATATGGCTAATTATTATTTGGCACTATTTTTTGAGTCTTTGTGGTAGAAAAAACCCTTAAGTATATGAGTAGGGCATTTTATTGCCAACAAACATAATGTTTGATGTGTAGAAGAATCCTTGTTCAAAGGTTTTACCGTAATTTTTTTCCTAATAAAGACGTCTTACCAGTGGCTGAATCACCTCATGGGTTGCCATGCATGCTCCGTGAAGACAGGTCCCATTGAGACCACAGGGGGTTCCGTCAGCCCAGGGCAAGCTGCCGTTCTTGGTGGTGCACTGCGGCATCCCGTCCTCTTGGCACCACAGCTGGCTACAGATGTCACTGTCTGAAGTGTTTGGGCAGTGGATGAACTCCTCTCCAAAGATTTGTTGGCACTGCTGGTCCAGGCTGTACTTGGTGCCAGGAAGCTCTCTCGGTAATGGCATGGTGCTCTCCGGGACATCCAGAAGGCAATCCCCTGAGGTCACACACCGAAGAACACTGTATGAGACTGATTATACTGTGCTTTATGGAAATGATGTTGACAGTACTAAATGTGTTGCTCTTTGTGTGGCATGACAGCAGTGGGAAAATATTCAGGGCAAGTTGTGTCCTGACTATAAAAATGAGTAAATTAAATTTAACTAATGCAGCGCAATTTTATACGCAGTCCTGTGCTCTGAATCTGGACATGTGACAACTATTCTAAATTTGAATTTATTCATTGTTCCACTAATGATTCTTTATTACATTCAATAAGCTCTTGTCTGGAGTTGTCAATGACATCTGCGGCTCGGAATGAACATTCTCAGCCACACAAGTTTTCATTGGAGACATTTTCCAACTGATAAAGAACATATTTTGCTGACACCAGCTGTTGCTTTTGGCTGAGGAGGTGGAGAACAGGAAGAAGTCCATAGTATGACTCAGTGTGAAAGAAGGTTCACTGATAGGTCCAGCAAGGATACAAACAATACGACGTGCAAAACACGAGAGGGAATGGACGGGGGGGAGGAAGAGGAAAGGGCAACAAGAAAGAAAGAGAAAGGGAGAAAGTGAGAAGAAGAGGATGTGGAATCAGAAGAGTGGAAATCAACTACCCTTGCAACCTACAACCTATAATTTGAAGGGAGTGACAAGTTTAAGCAGGAAAGCCATAGACCACAAATTTTATTCATCTCTGAATCAGCCCCTAATAACAGGGCCTGTCATTTTTAAACATGATGACAGTTTGAAATATTTCCCACCATGTCCGTTGTCAAAGAACTCTGTGATGTAGAGAGCGCTGCAGGGGGACCACGGCGCCGTCTTGTTGAGGCTGACGAACAGAGGAGCCATCAGGTGATGTTCCCCCAGGTCTCCGAACAGCCTCTCGCAGGTTTTGGAGTCGTCGTGAGGCATACTCAACACATGACCTGCAGTGGGAGGAGAGGATGTGATGATGATAAGAATGTGACATGTGTAAGTTTACATGACACAACCTGCCTATTAAACTACGCCCACACCAGCCTGCCCCGCAATACAATAAATGCCATCTAACCTAGCTCATGTGCAGCTGTGAAGGCAGCCTGCATGCCGTTGTCCTCGATAACTGAGCAGCTTCTCTTGGTGTCGCACATCGTCCCGACATCAGCCACTCCCAGCGTGTCGCAGCTCTTTTGACCACAGATGTCCTGCAACACAAAAAGACAACAAACACTGAAGCTGGTGGATTAGATGAGGCTGTGGTATATCACTTTTAAAGGCTGATACCGCTTTCTAAACTCATGCACTGGTGATGTGCCGTGCATGTTTTACTGTCAGTTCTTACTGACCATTGTACCACTTTGACTGGTGGTACTGCTGCTCAACTGGAATATGGCACACGGATGTATGTCAGGGCAACATGACATGTTTGAAGAACGCGCTAATATTACAAATATAATCATCAACACAAGCACATGCACACCAGTGCTCCTGTCACTGTCACTGGATCATGTATCATTGGCTGTTAGTAAAAATAAAGTTACTAGAATGTCTGCTGCATCCAGACACTAAAGTTATAGGCTTCCAATAATAACTTGCCTTATTTCAAAATAGTGTAAATGACCTGGTCATGTCCCACATTAGAAAAACGGTGAGAGGTCATTGAAAATACACTCAAGGAAGTTTTAAACACGGCTCTTAGATCACCACCCTCCATCACACTTCTTGGAGTACAGTATGTTCAGCTCATTTATTTGGGTCACCCATGACAGCGGTAATATAGTGCATTTTTTCACATATATAGCAGGTGGAGCAGTCAAGATTTTCCTTTTACAATTGGGACTTGTGTGAACTTGGTATAAAAAAAGTTCACACAGAGGTTCTGGGATTTTTCAATTTCACAAAAAATAAATAAATTAAAAATATTACATTTTCGCTTTTTAAGGCACTACAAATATAACTTAATAAATCGTACATGTATATAGCGTATATAACCTATATGGATAAATATAATTCTATAGTTACACTTCAGTGACAATGTAACAGGAACACCAATTGATGATCTGTGGGTTAAATGGATACACAGTGAAGAGCGGACTAACAAAGAGTTAAAGACATTTTTCTGTCAAATATTAAATATAGTAAGTGTCTCGGCAGCCCTAAGTGACTGTTTTATTAATCATGTAGGATGGCAAACCTACAGCGTCTAGTTATTCCATGTCCAGTTGTTTTTCTTCCATTTTTTAAGACACAAATCAAAAACATGTTACTCAGTGTTTCCATCATAAAACAAAGCAAATAAATATGTACTGCCCGCAGCTGTCCAGGGCTGTGATGTGGGGAGAATGAAGAGTGTGGTATATCAGAGATTATCCCTGTTTGAGAAGGCAGCGCAGGACGGAGACGGACACTTCCACGGTTTGACATTCACGGTTTCATCCACCCTCACTCCCACCCCACCCCTAAAAAAAGCACACACACGAAAAAAAAACCCACAAGGCAAAGCCCTCTGTGATTCAAAACACATCTGGACTTGGAGCTGCACTTGAACACAGCTCAGTGTGTGTTTGTACACCACGTACCACAACAGCATCTGTCACTCATGTAACGCAGACACAAAGCTAGATGTATGGGTCAAAGCACAAAGCCGCAGTGAGTGTATTTGCACACAGTGCAGACAGACGTACAAATGCACACACACTTTATAAGACCACAAAAATCCATGAGAAAAATGTTTCCACTACTTGCAACAGAGAGTAGACTTTGAGTTTCATAACAGGCAGTAGTAGCAGCAGCCTCTCGCCTCTGACTGTGGAATACATGGCATACTTTTCCAACTCCAACCCAGCTGCACACTCGAGCCCTGACCATTTAAAGTGGCTTCATCATGTCGGGGCTGATTTGTGGGGCCACTAAAGTTAGATCATCCACGAGGAACCTTCTGTCTGCTACATTTCAGAAAATGGAATGGAAAAACAAACACAAACCAAGTTCACGTGAGTGATAGTTTCCCTGTCTGAACTCTGCCTCAACAAATCCAACACAAGACTGGAAAAGCCCATATGTTCTCTTCATCATTTTCCCTGCTCCAGGGTCAGATTTACATGCTAACGTCATTCAGAAGGCCTATAAACATGGAGACACAGCCATGGCACTTACCTATAAAAAATTAATAATAGAGAAGTTACTCACTTTGTGTATTGTCTGCTAACACCTTGTCAACATGCACATACCAGATGAGAGAAGGCAGCCAAGTACAGCAGAACAAGCCAATCACAGCTCAAACCCTAAGGACTTGTGAACTTATTTCCTGTCTAAGCCTCCATAAAGCAGTTTGTTTGGACTCTATTGACATTCCCCCTGCTTGGAAAAGATTACAACTATTCCACCATCTCTACAGTCCATTTTCAGCATCCTTACTTTACCCAAAGGGCTGTAAAGGCTGCTCTTTACCTCATCTTGTTTCATCTCACGTGTGTCCCTCAGTTGCTTTAAGAGTAATATACTGTATGACAACAGCTGGCCCAAAGTAGGGGGATCATTTTCAGCCGGGACCCCCCCACATTACAACCAGCTGCTTCTAAAATGCACCTGTGTTACTATGAAACACTTTGGCTTCAAGAAGTAGTTGTGTGGTTGAGTCTGATAACTCTGAAACCACAGTATGTACCGCAGCTGGCCTGAGACTGAATTCCACTAGGGTTTAATTCATGACTCATCCTTGTTGGATGATTGCTTTCTGAATGAAGAACAAAATATAACAGACTATCATGAGTCAGAGTACTTTCCATTCTAAATATACATTGCAAATAATTCACAACATTTGTAGTTGTTTTCACACACTAATCAGTCCAAACCACACTCTGAGGAAAGCCCCCATAATCTATCATAATCACTGCTTCTCTTGAAGCCTTAAGGCTACTTTGAAATACTTTATGTCAACATATTTTTTTTTTCTGCCACTTGGGGGCAGAACTCCATCACAAGTACTATTTTCGTTTATCCCATATAGTTTCTAACTTCTGTCAGACATTTTAATGCTGAAAAAGAGCTTTGGCAATAACAAGTTCATGCTGCTTTCAAAGAGTGAAGCTGATGATATTGGACAAAACATAATCAAAACTGTAGCACTGTGGGAAACTGAAGTTTATAATAATTTCCCAAAACAAGAAAATTACAGGTTCATACCCAGATATTTACAAGCTTTCAGCTTTTCATGGTGCTAATACTCTTCTGTATATCATTTCACATTTCTACACTTTTTGTTGTGGTTGTTGTTTTATATAAAATATGGTGTTCCCCAGGGATCCATTCTGGGGCATTGGCAGTCTGGCAAATTTAACTTTAACGGTTCATTCACAACCTCTTTCAAGAGATTACAGCTATCTCCCAGTTTTCCTCATTTGCAAATGAAGTTTGCTCAACTGTCACATAATCTAGACTCAAGAAGTCAAGGAACAGTCAAATATGAGTAGAAACTGCTGAAACTTTTTTTTTTTTTTTTATCTATGAACATGACCTGTGGTTCTTCTCCAACCAGCCACTTTGACAGTTTTGTTTCCTATGATGTTGTAGTTACTGCAAAAACTGAATGACGAAATCTGATGAAATCTGGTGAAATCTCACCAAAAAATCTAGCTGCTGCACCCTGAGTTAAAAATTCTTTTTCTTTTTTTTTGTCAAGATTCTATTTCCAAGGCCAAGACTGCACTTTTATGCTAAAAATCAGACGTCTTACATTAAATATTTTCAGAATTATAACAATGCGTAGTTTTATTGCAGAGTCCTGCAATGCTGTTCTACACTTAACTTAACTAAAGCAGAATCTGTGTTTGTCCCTCACCTCTCTAGTGAACAGCATGGCGGTATCATAGTGCTCTGGGTGTCTCTGACTCGGTGGATTGAAGAGCTGCTGCCAGGAGCAAAAATTCCTCAGAGCCACTCCTCCATTGCTGGAGACCTCTGGTCCGACCTCCTCATCTTCTATCACCAACATCTTCACCACCACCATGTTCACTGAGTTCTTTATGCTGGGGTGCTTGTACAGCTGGGCTGCCATAGACATCAGAGTCAGGATGTAGTGCTGTGGAGGAGAAGCAGAGATAAGAGGGGGTGTTTATTTCCATTCACAAGACATTTCAAAGCGTTTGGATAATGGGACAAAGACACAGAGGGCAGAGTTAAAACTAAATGGGTGATGACGATGCAATACAAGTATATATGTTTGATGAAATTTGAAATAAAATATTCCAGTTTAACGTTCCAGTTTTGGTTAATTAGTATCCTAAATGAGACATTTCAAGGTTTGAAAATAACCATGTCAGCTCTTCATGTCAGACAAACTGTGGGGCAGTGACGATGTTTCTAAAACATTCAAAACATATCTGCGGTTTCTTTGTCAGCACAGATATACAGTATATGTGAGACACTGGAAGAGCCAGTACAGATGAAATGTAAGCAATTAATAAAACACATTCCACTGTAATGCGGCAATGGCTAATATAACTGTATTAGTAATAACCCAAGTGTAAATCAAATTGTCTTCAGAGATAACTGTGCATCCATTACTCATGTAGAGGAATGTCTGTGTCTCTTAAAACGGAAACATAACTGAAAAGTGAAGTCATTGGCCCATAAAGCATGGGGTGTTTGTAGTGATACAACTTCTTTTGTTATCTTGATATTTGTTTGTATATTTGTATTATTTAATACAACAGATTTCATCTGTGAAGAATCGACTTCTACATGAAGAGCTGCTTCCAAATAGTTGCGTGTAGTGGGAGGTAGAAGAGATGGGCAGCGTTTTCCAAAGCGCTGTCATGATTTCATGTCTTAGTGGACAGATCATAAATCATCATGAATATTGTATTGCTTAAGTCTTCCATTAGCCTCACTTAGTGGATATTTTCCCATTGACAGATTTTCAACATGTGCTGGACACATGTACACGGAGCAACGTGTTGATTTTTCCCTACTGTCTCCAAATAACTACAACCATCCCTGCTGTAGAAAAACCTGACATAAAGGAATTTATTTTTTAAAAATCAGCCTGATTTGTAAGATTTGATCCACTTGACCCCAGTGACTTGTCTGTGAATTACTGGGGTGTAAAGATGGCAGCAGCTGAAGACATCTATAAGTACAAAAATAAACAATAGACATGTTTAGTTTAAAACCACAACTCATATGGAGAATCATTTCATATAAAGACACCATCCATTAAATACTGTCGAACTTGAATATTGGATGTTTCATATAACATGACTCTGTGTGAAAAATACTGAGTGAACGCAGACTAGAACAGATATTGTGAACCATGTGAATCTACTCCGGATGATGCTGAAGACATTCTGCCAAATCATGACCAAGTCCTGAGGAATGTGCTTCAGCATTGCTTGCATTTCTATTCTCTGACCTCTTTCTCTGTCTGTGTGGAAAACAGGGAGCCCACCGACCTCCCTCCCAAGCTCCCTCATCGCCTCAACAGTTTTATGAAACAGCACAGAAAAACAAACCCCTGCCACTATTTCCAAGACCATGAATCTTGACTGAGCTGAGGATGGGGAAATAAAGAGAAGGGAAAAAAGAGATGACGTCTTCCTGATTGTTTATTGGACATTCTATAATTGCGAATTTAAATTTAGGTTTGTTTAGGTTCCTATCAACTGTGTGTGCAGGAAAGAATGAGTTCATAGTGTCTGACCTTTATTTCATCTCCATAGAAGTGGGTCATGGTTGAGTCAGCTACCACCAGGGTCTCTATGAACCGTGGCGCGGAAACAAAGCGCCTCCGGCGAGGTTCCCTCTGTGCGTCACTGTAGCCGTGCGTAAAACTTTCCCCAAAGTGCTTCTCCGCTCGGCGCTGCTCTGCCGCGTGATCAAACAAGAGGGAAACACCGTGACTTTTGGTGAATGTCCTCCTCTTGATGACATGCAGCTGCTCGGTAGAGTCTAGCCCCTGGCCGCTTTGTTTGGGCTCAATTAAATACTCTTTTCCCTCTGTAATGAAGGAGCCAAAGACGCCGGAACACAAACTGACAGCCACAACAGAGTTTTGATCGTTATCCACATTCCCCGAGTAAAAACAGCTCCTCAGCTGTCTGTCACTGTCCTCCGTCTGGCTCGTAAATTTCTGTAGATCTACATTCAGGTCAGGGTTGGCACCTGAAGCGCTGCGTAAAGTGCCAATATCTTCGGCACTAAGACGCTGTATGGTGAAGGAAGGCGCGATAAAGCTGGTGTCTGGTATAAGATTTAGAATCAAGTCCTTGCCAAATGCACTGAGGACGAATCTCGGTTGTTCCTCGCTTCTTTTCCAGAAGCGGCCGCTCAGTCGTGCGTTTATCCGAACAGGTACAACATCCTCTGATTCAAATGGAGTGGAAATTGCCGCGTTCATTACGCACATGGATAAAAAGATCAAACGCACGGTGGCACACATCTTCTGCAACGGAAACTCTGCTCAAATGTGATAAAAAACTCAAGAACTGACCACAGTGTAAGTCCTTTATCTCTGGTAAGTGGTGCGTCTTCTCCAATCGAAACAGAGTCTTCACAAAATTAGAGATTTCTGCAAATTAAAAGAGATGTTCCGGTGCTGGAAATACAGTCTTAGTCAAAGTGTGTGATATTTGATTTCAGTCTGTGTTGTCGTGTCTAATTTCCAAACCAAGCTTAAAGTCTTGTTGTACCACTCACCAGCACCGCTGCAGTCTGGACATAACGGTGGTATTTATACTTTCTGCTCTTCCTTGGACATGAGGGGGTTTATTTTTGATATCCTGGAAATTCTCCTCCCACTCGCACTTCAGTAGAAACCACTCGCGGATAAAACGGATCCAATGAGAATAGGTCGACACTCCCCCCTTCCGAAATAGCCTGACAACCGCGTTCCTATTATTAACCCAGCGGGCTATATGGCAGCGGCAGGACATCAATACTACGCATAGCTGGAGGTCCGCTACTCGAGTTATTTCAGAGTCGTGTATGAGTGGCAGCGGACCGCTGCCACCCCCCCCCCCCACCTTTTTTTTTTTTTTTTTTTTTTTTTTTGGTTTTATTAAAACCATCGCTCAGTGGAACGGAGAAATGACACAAATAAAGTTCTGAAAAAAATCAAACAAAGAACATTGTTTATTTTTTGTTTTGTTTTGTTATTTTTTTGGTTTAAGTTTTTGCTGCAGATCTAAAACATTTTTCATATTCTGTTTTTCATAATAACTACAGAAGCATTTTTCCTCAGAAGTTTATGCAGTGTTATGAGACTGAACGCTTGCTCTGCCAGGGACTTTGTAAATGACTTCATTAAGTCATCGTGTCAGGGGAATATTGGTACAATTTAGAGAAAAGAAAGCTGGAGACGCAGTTTAAAGGTTTGACCGACAGATGGAGGCAGAGTACAACAACCACCCAAACGCGCTGATATTGCGGTGGATTTCAAGCGCAAACAGGTGTCGCTCTTTGCTCGGATATGAAGTTTACTATTTCTTCTTTCTTCTATTTGCTCCAAGAGGATGTTTGTTTTGTTTGTCCATGTTTGCGCTTTTGATGGAAGATTTTTTAAAATTATTTTTAGGAAGAATTTTATGGGAAAAATATAAACAGGTGTGTTGTTTACATGTGGACTTTAAACATTTTGGTACAAATAAATTAATTTAAATTGACTGCGAATGTCTGAAAAAGCTCCAAATGAAACCAGTCTCTCTAGTCTTCTGTCTTTTGTTCACTGAGTGTTTGCTCCTTGTATGTCCGCCTGGCGTTGAGTCTGGGTTGTGGGAGGGAGGGAGGGGATGATGCTCCAGTTCCTGTCATACATGCTATACAGCAACAACAATATCTGGAGAGTTACAAGTGGCTGCAGCCTGCAGCACAAACCCGAGAGACGCGTGACCAATGAGATCTCTCTTGCGCACACGGTCAGATTCTCAGTCATCATCTGGTGTTTAGTGCGCGACTTTAAAGCGCAGGAGCGCGAATAAGTTGGTGTCCAGAATGGAAACGGTGCAAGATGAGAAAGAAACTGGACGGAGGTGAGGGCGCTTAGTTTTCCGAGGACGCACGACGCGCGACGCTCCCTTGCGCACAACTTCTCACTGCACCGCTGCAGAATTACAGTGTGTGGACTTTTCCTCACCAGGAGCAGAGATGGCGACACTCGTTCAGCCTTTGATTATCTTCACAAAAATTATCCTCTTGATAAATCATGCACATTGCATGGAGGTGGATTTCTTCATTCCTGTTCGTGTTGATCACCCAGAGGATGAAAAGTATTCGCAGCGGCGTGTGGAGCAGGTGAATGAAAGACAGGTTGTTTTTCGATTAAGTGCGTTCAAACAGGATTTTTATCTTCACCTCACACCGGATTCTAGTTTCCTCGCACTGGGTATCTTCCCCCCTGAGAGTGGCTCCATAGCATCCAACGCCTCTGTACCGGGTGACCTCAGGGAGTGCTTCTACTCCGGTGATGTCAACACAGATCCGGACTCATTCGCCGCCCTCAGCCTGTGTAAAGGTCTTCAAGGGGGTTTCTCCTATAAGGGCATGGAGTATTTTATCAGTAAGGCCAGGACCGAAGACGCAGCAGCCGCGCCTGGATACAGACACTCTTTCGACAGCAGTCATGTCATCCGCCGCAGGAGACGCGCTGCGCACTCAGGCGGCAACTTCACCAGCAGGTGTGGAGTTACACCTGACGCCAGCTTCACCATTTCCCTGGAGAAATACAAGTACATGAGTGAACTGGATCACGACGGCTTAACTGAAACTGTGCTGAAGTCCTTAGGGAGGTCCAAAAGGTTTGCCTCCATCCCCAGGTTTGTGGAGGTGCTTGTGGTTGCAGATGAATCTATGGCAAAATTTCACGGAGATGACCTAAAGCATTACCTCCTAACCCTGATGTCAGTGGCTGCCAGGCTTTACAAACACCCCAGCATTTTCAACTCCATAAACATAGTGGTGGTGGGCTTCATGGTGATAAATGAGGCCGACAAAGGACCAAAGGTTTCCAGTAATGCAGCACTGACTCTGCGCAACTTCTGCTCCTGGCAGAAGAAGTTGAATAAACACAATGACAAGCACCCTGAGTACTGGGATACTGCCATACTGTTCACCAAACAGGTAAGCAAAGCTCACAGACAAGAAGCCCTTGGTACAGATGTGTAAAGGTTCCCTCATACAAAATGACATTTTTCTAAGTGAACCAGAAGTCTCAGAATCTCTGATGCATAAATAACTAATATAATTTATCATTCTTTGTGTCTCTTAATGGTTACTATGCATTATTTTTGGCCATTTTGTGTCTTTACAGACCTTTATTGTGTCTGCATTGCAATGCAAAATATCCCATGACCCTTTGGACCTCTAGACCTGTGCCTGTTCTACCCATTCAGTGATCCATCCATGAGCCAGTGTGCCGGTGTCGTGTGTTATCTGCACAGCTGTGCAGTGCCCTTCTCTCAGTTGTGCGTCTGCTTCAGTGAGTCACTGGAAAAGATCAGCTGAGCCAGGTCTTTCCATGAGAAACCTCACCTCTGTGCCTTTCTGCAGAAAAAAAGAACTGGGTGACAATGTACCTACATACAGGCACCAGGGCATTTCATAAAACTTCAGTTTAAATCCAAATCACGTCATTGGAGCTGATGTAAACTGACACTATCACAGCTGTTGGATAATCCCATGAGGCCACTTTTTTTGGTCTCTCCCTCTGACGTCTTGTCATTGCTGCCTGCTTTTAATTAGGTCCAGTTTGATTCTGGCTGCTTCAATATGGAGCAAGATGTAAAAACACACGTCAAGGTCAATAAGAATGAACAATCATCCCAGTGCTGGGCAAGATCCCTTATTTACACTGACGGCACTTATATATAGGAAAGTCCACGTCCACTGTTGTTGTCCTTGTAGGGCACAATGAGCCCAGCTGCTGCGTTGGAAAAAATCTTGTAATAGGTTATGGTGAGCGAGTGGTGTGGAATACACATGGCTGGCAGAAAGAGTTTCTGGCATCCTCAGGCCTCACTGTAACACTGGGTTAACAAGTTCATCATTCACTGTGTATTCAACAAGCGCAGTGAAGTCATTTTGATATAAATGATACTGCAATCCCATAGCAGAAAGGAGTGAAAGGAATGAAATAAGTGTTAGATATAGAAAGGGCCCATCCAAGGAGGATTGGGATGGAACAGAATAACAGTCAATCTGAAAACCAATGAGTCATGGATGATATTCCAACAATAACAACTTGGTTAAAGTGGGAAAAGTCTTGTAACTTTTCCTATAATGTTGAGTGACAAGCACGAGTCTGCAGCTGCTCTGCGCTAAAGCCGCAGTGGTGCTGGGAGATGAATGCTAACACGCTCACAAAAACGATGCCAACATGCTTATGTTTGGCTGATTGTCATGAAGCGTGCAGACATTTGCTCATAAACCAAAGAAAAATGGACAAATTTATAGTTTGACCCGATGATGGTGCTACATTAAAAGCTAAATGGGTCGACAAAAAGTTACTATAATTGTTCCAGAGGGGCAAGCAAAACCACAAAGATCAACTTTATAGTAGCCTGAGAGGAAAAAGTCAAAAGTAAGTAATTGGGATTCATCCTCTGGGGATCATGAATATGCAGTATCAACAGACTAACTGACACTGTTGATAGAGAGGCTAAAAAAACTTTGCAGATTAATGACATGTCTGATAAGGCCAGATACAGACAATTACCCCAAAAAGGACATAAACACAAGAACAACAGAGGAAATAATAAGAACTATGTGATTAACTCATAAAGAAAAGATGTTGTAGTGTAGTTGATATGGTTTTACTGCCGTATGCTGGGTGCTGCAGGTGGGATTCATCTACTCCTAAACTTTCGTCTTTTCTTTAACTCTAACCCAAACACCATGGGCAAAACTGTAACGTGCTATCTCATCTGACACTCTATCTTGATATACTTTTACAGGAGAAAAGTAACAAGCAAATCAGTCCCATCTGCTTTGTGTTAGTGACCCCCGTCCACTCATTCTGTACCTGACAGCGCAACCACACAAAACATGTCTGGAACATGCTTCGAGCCCTATCAGATTTTTTTTCTAGTTTCCTATAAATTGATTTATTTTGATTAACACTCAAGTCTCTGTGTCACCAGGATCTTTGTGGGGCCACAACCTGTGACACACTGGGGATGGCTGATGTTGGAACCATGTGTGACCCAAAAAGGAGTTGCTCTGTCATCGAGGACGACGGTCTGCCCTCAGCCTTCACAACAGCTCACGAACTTGGTTAGTTGCTGTTGGCCTTACATTGGCAGCATTTATGTGAAGTGTTTTTAATATTACATATGTTAGAATTATGCTAATACACACCTGAAACACAGCGGGCCTCAGGGTGAGTTATATCTAGGACAAGAATTGTGTCTGAGAAATTCTTTTGAACGGTTTGACAGATGATTAGTATGCAGACGGGTCTGCCTGGAGGGTCTGTGCAACTTTTATGATGATCTATAGGCTGGTGGTTCTCAGTCCTGATCTCAGAACATGGCAGCCTTTCCTTCCCAGCAGCTATGTAATTGCATTCACCTGATGCTGAACGTGTAAATCAGTTCCTTGTTGCAGAGGCAGAATCAGAACTAGCAGATGTCAAGGTTCTGATCTGAGCATGTCAGATATTACAGCTGCTTGAGTCTCTGAAGACACTAAGTCGGTGTCTTTACCACTGAACTTTAACAGTCCAGCTGCACTTGAATTTCTTTGATGTATTAAAGTTAGTCCTGGAGCCACAATGTGATTAGTCTTTATGGTAAATCAAGACAGGAAGAAAATGGAAACAGCCAGCCTGTTAATCCTAATCCAACAATTCCAATGTAAGGCTGGTTTAATAATTTGTGACTGTTTAATGACAAACAGCAGCTACAGTAATGTCTTGTAACTGTGCACAGCTAATTAGATTGACAGGTTTGGTTCTATTGCTTGGCAACTTAAGCTCTAACAGAAGATAAAGCACTGGTACTGGTCAGATGGCTGAGCACATAGCTGCTTCTAAATTCCTTATTTTATAGGTTCTCCCCCACCCACCTTCCAGTATTTGTGCTAAGATAGGCTAACCTAACATGTCTTGAATGACAGCGCTTATCTCAGTGCTCTCATTTTAGTTTCTTCAGTTTCTTGTGGACTTGCTAATCAACTAGTTGAAATGACCAAGTATTGGCAAAGACATCACATTTCCTGTTTCATGTGTTTAATGCTATGAACCATCTGGATCTGGCTTTATGGATTTATGACCTCCTGTGGGTGGAGTAGTGTCCGGTGTAGCTTGAACAATAGGGCAAATTTAGAGCAACTGTACGGACAATGCATTTTTTCCTGTTTGTCAGGTATTTGTTATTTAGGTTCATAGATGACACTACAGCCAATGCTGTTAGTAATCTAGGTGACAGGGTGCTTCACATATTCAATCATTGGCGATTAAAGAGGGCTGTAAAAAGAGCTGGACTCATGCCTGAGACCAGATGCACAAGTAACTCTTGAGGCCCCAAGAGAGGCATATATTTACACCAATCCTGTGTATGTTAAATAATTACACAATTTCCCCTGAAAATGGTCATGATTGAATGTGGCGAAACCACAGATTCTTCTGGAAACCACTGCATGTTCGTATTTTGGGAATGAAGTGATTTCCCTGGGAACTAAATTCCCGCATTAGCCCAACTTTAGAACATGGACAGACGCCACCCTTTATATTCCCATGCATCGATGCATTCCTGTCTACTATGACATCAACTTCAAATCAGTCCAAGCTGAGTTTACTTTGCTCTCTCTCTCTTTCTCTGTGAGTATGTGTGTGTATTGTGACGTCTGGTAAAACAGTTTCTTCCTTCATAGATTCATATTTCAATGTCAGTGTTTTAAATGATTTTTGGCTGTAAATAGACAGATATTGCTCATAACAATTACATAACCTTGAGTCTTTGTTCTCACCCCACCTTCAGGCCACGTCTTCAACATGCCCCACGATAATGTGAAGGCATGTGAGGAGGTATTTGGGAAATTAAAGGACAACCACATGATGTCGCCCACACTGATTCAGATTGACAGGAGCCGACCCTGGTCTGTGTGCAGCGCGGCCATCATTACCGAGTTCCTGGACAGAGGTCATGGTTAGTAAACACTTCCTGTATATGTCTCTGGACACAGATGGGCCATTAATTTTGTCCAGTCTTCATACAGTCAGCTGGTAGCAATCTAACCCACAAAAACACAGAGCTTGGCTAGCTCATAGTAATAATGATCATTTCAGCAGTAAAAGTGAAGCCCAAGAAATGTCTCTTTTTCTTTTTGTCTACATTAGTTTTTTTACACATTGCAAAATGCCATTAGCATCATGGCATATGTTCATCTGAGATTAATAAACCTCATTATGTTGCATCACAGATGAGAACAACTTTGCTAGTGTTCAAAGGAAAGTGCAACATATTTGTAATCAAGAACATTTACCATTGAATCAAGATACTGTCATCGTCCTGCTACATGTTTGTCTGGCCATTGAGTGAATATAAAGATGGATGATTTGACAGCTTCCCAAAACATGTCGTTTGTCCCCTAGTGGGCACTAACTGACATCATTGGCACAAGCATATTTTGGTGCCATATTGGAGTTTGGAGCCAGAGTTTTCAAAACTGGAGCCTACACACAACCTCATCTATCAGTCATGACAGCTCAGCTCAAAAATATGTATTTGACATGTACTTCTTTAATTGGACCCTTTCTGCTTAAATGAAAGGGGTTGGGGTTTAGGATCCGTCCTGTCAATAGAAGGCAGTCCAGAAATTTTGGTCTCACTTTTGGCAAGTGGTCAGGTTGTTCAACTTGACATGCAGTCTACGGTATAAACAGGCAGTTCATGAGAATTTCAACTGACTGTGAAGATCTTGGTCCAAATGGCTAAGGATTAATGCAGCTTTAAAGAAATGATTCTTTTGGCAGGCCTCTGTGTAGCAGTTGACATTGTTTCTCTTAGAGATGTGCACATGGTAAAATAAGGGAATGATAATAAATCCAGAGGCACATGAAAATCCATGCCAGTGTTGCTAAAATACTTTACATGGAGAAGAAGAAGAGCCAAATTGTCAAGAGCCGGAAAGAAAAGTAAAAAAAAAAAAAAAAAAAAAAAAACTTTATAGCAGAAGTTCATCCACACATTTCCATTATGTAACATTTTAGATGTTGTTGATTTACTGTCTCCACTTCCAGTGTCCACATTCATAAGTGGATTAATATATCATCTAGCCTTTTCCTCCTCAGTAGCTCCATTATTCCAAGTTTGTATAAACTCCCATAAGTGACTATAAGTGGATTCAGAATAAGAGACAGAATTAAACACACCAGTTTATCACCTCCAATAGATCAGCTCTCTTCCCGTAACAAGCAACACTACTGTCTTTTCCTACATTAGTAATTTGCTTTTTCTAAACATCATCAGGTGCCTGCACTCTGTCTTACAGAGCTGCCACTGCTTTTATACAGACTAAAGACAAATTTACTGGACAAATGGTGACAACTGCTTTAATCTTTCATGCACTATTTATATCTTCAAACAGTGTGTTTTCTTCATCAGATCATAGAGTAACAGATAAAATCAAGTAAAACAACAGAGGTCGTCTTTGAAAAAAATAAATTTGACATGCACTTTAACTTATCAACTTATGTAACACTTGCTAACATGGAGCGTGGGGTTTATGACCTATAATACAGCCAGTCACCAAGAGGTGATCAAGCTGTTTTAGCTTAGATCCTGACTACCTTATGTAACAGTAGCAGTAGTAGTCCAACTGCAACTTCAACTGACACTATCACACATGAATTTTGTGAATTTTTGTATTGTTAACCCATGGTTGTGGGTTCGAGTTCTGTGCAAGACTGTTCTTGGTGTGCAGGTGATACTCGTAACTATTCCTTGATTGATGTATCTGGCTCTTTCACTGCTAAATGTTCTCAAGTTACCCATTTACTTTGTCTGTCTGCTGACTGTTGGTGTTTTTTTAGACTATTTGAATTTAAAACTAATAAGTAAAAACAATTGACTGCTACATGAAAAAAAAAAAACAAACAAAAAAAAAAAACGTTTGATTTGGGTGAAAAACACAAAGTATGCAGCCAAAGACAATAGAAAACAAGGATCATGTTGTTTTCTGACAGAATGATTTTTGAACTCTTCCACACTTAAAGTCATTAAGTTGTCCCCATTTTAACATCATTATGATGAAATATGACTAACGGTTCGTTTGGGTGGTTTCTGTAGGTGACTGCCTGCTGGATCAGCCACAAAGGCAGCTGTCTCTCCCAGACAACCTGCCAGGCTCCAGCTATAGCCTACACCGTCAGTGTGAATTGGCCTTTGGACCCACCTCCAAACCCTGTCCATACATGCAACCCTGCTCCAAACTGTGGTGCACTGGGAAGGCCCGTGGACAGCTTGTCTGTCAGACCCGACACTTTCCTTGGGCAGATGGCACCAGCTGTGGCAATGGCAAGGTCTGCTACAGAGGAACCTGTGCTGATAAGAACACCACTATGCACATCAAGGTGAGTGCTGAAAGGCAAGTCTTTCTTGGCTGTTTCAGTGGCACAACTGATTTATAATTCCTTCTGTGTTTTTGGTTGCAGGTGGATGGCCGGTGGGGGAAGTGGGGTGCATTTGGTCACTGTTCCCGAAGTTGTGGTGGAGGAGTTCAGCTAGCCAAGAGAGAGTGTAACAACCCTGTTCCAGAGAATGGAGGCAAATACTGCTATGGCCTTCGCATCAAATATCGTTCCTGTAACCTCAACCCTTGTTCTGAAACAGGTATATTACACACATGATGACACACAAAGGGTTTAGACTGACTATTCACCAAACGTGCCTCTTCTACCTACATATAAGTTAGGGTGAAAGTCGGGGTTGGATTTAAATGTAAGGGTCATAGTTGCACATTGTGAGGTACTACACTCTGTGAACTGAACAGGCGTGACTTTGTTGTAAGTCTACTTAAAGATAATTTTGTTTCTCCAGGTAAAAGTTTCCGCGAGCAACAATGTGAGGAGTTCAACGGCTTAAACCTGAACACCAACAGGTTGGGGTCCTCCGTGGTTTGGGTTCCCAAATATTCAGGCATCTCTCCGAAAGACAAATGCAAGCTAATTTGTCGAGCTAACGGAACTGGGTACTTCTATGTCCTCGCTCCGAAAGTACGTATACAACTTCTATTCACTTGCTCCTCATATCAAAGCTATCATTAGAACATATCTGTTTGAATGTGCAAATAAAGTAGAGAAACACCCACGAGTTCTGAAAAGTTTTAGGTAAATTGTAAATCCACTGCTTTCACATTAGCAGCAAATCATAATTACCTGAGGCTGAATTGAGCATAATTGCAATTGTGTATTGCTGATGTGGTTTCAGCTTGTAGACAGCACAAAGAAAAGCTATGTCAGCTTTCATTGTGCTGCTGTGAATAAAAATGTCCTGTTGCGCTTAAATGAGTCTCAGACGTGACATTAGGCAATTCTCCTAATATTCCAAACTGCTTTTGTATCTGCTAATGAAATCTGAACAGATCAAAACCCACATGTTGAGGTGTAGATATAACATACAGCAGCTCAGTGTAGACAGAGATTTCCAAGTTTAGTGTTTATGGTCAATGTACAGCTAGTATAATTTGGCCCCTATCCACCAAGAAAGAAGTAACTGCGATTTCCACAAATAGCATAGCAATGACTGGTGATGTGTTAGCAAGGGTAGAGAGTGGCTGCTAGTGTAGGATGGATGGAGTGGCGAGAAAGAGAAACATACAGGATAGTATCACTTTGCAGCTGTGGCTAGTCAGTTTCTATTTATGCAACCAGCATGAAAACAAAGCTTGTAGCTGTCTCATTTACAATAAAAAGTACACTGTACTTTCTCTCTGGTGTTAGTTCTGTTATTTTTTCTCAAATATATGTGGTTCACTGTTTTTGTACAGGACTGGCAGACCACGTCTGCAGTAACAATGTCTGTCTCAATTACAAATGACCTCAAAACAGCAGCCCAGCATGATGTAATTTTTCAAATCTCAAACCCTGCAGGTTGTGGATGGGACACCGTGTTCTCCCGACACCTCAGCTGTATGTGTTCAGGGAAAATGCATCAAGGCTGGCTGCGACAGCAAGCTGGACTCTAACAAGAAGTTTGACAAGTGTGGTGTGTGTGGTGGAGACAACCAGGGATGCAAGAAGGTCTCGGGAATGTTCACCAAACCCATGTAAGTAGTATGTCAACAAATGAACATGAGGTCAACATTAAGACATAGCTGTTTCTCAAAGGGTAGTGAGCTCAGATAGGAAATAGACTTGTTTTAAGCCAGATTTATTATCATGAGTTCTGTGGTAGTTCCAGTGGTAAAAAAGTAAGTGAATGCAAATAAATTACCTGCATTTATGCATGAATTTGTAATAAAATCTATTTGTTTTTATTTTTTATTGATTACTGAAATATGAAACAAACTCTACACCCTTACAGTTTGTCAGAGTTTGTTTGACTTAACTAAATCTTGATTCAGACATCCCGCTGTGACAGAGGCTCATGCCAGATTAATTTTTCATCAGCTCAGCAGAGACATGCGACATCCAACAGCATCTTACAGTAGCACCAAGGTCATGGTACCACCACACCCATCCTTTCATTTTAATGCTACCATGAAGTAAAAGATATGATTGCTGATAACAGGAAATCACCCACTAGTTCTAAATTAAGTTCTGAAATAGTCAGAAACAGTGAATCACATGTCCATTTGACTCTGTTCTGCAGTTTCACTGAATCTCCTCTGAGCTTTTACTCTGTAGTATGATATAGTTATAGTTAGATATAACTTCAACCTGTTTGGATTTTACATTATCATCCTTGTTAGGAGCAAAGAAGGAAAAAACTATTCTGGCTTTATCGAGCTCATCCTTTGGTCAGGGAGTTTAAATTTCTATCTTGTCATTGCTTTAAGACTTTAAGAACTAAACATTCCTTTGTTTCAGTGGCTGTAGGTTTGTTAAACTTGTCACACTTCTTTCTAACTGGATCAGAAATGTGACTAGTTTTCCTTTGGCTTTCCTAGGTGAAGGCATACTTGTGTATGATATCTTGTCTGTGCTTTTATTGATATGATTGAAGACTTAACACTGAAACGTCTAATTTACATCAAGCTGGAAAGGATCGCCCAAGATATTCATCAGCACACAGCTGTATCTACAAAGAGTCTATAAATGAAGATAATGTAGTTCTATAGCCACTCTCCCTAGAAATGGGTGCTCAGATAAAAAGGTTTATGTAAGTACAGTTGGTCCTGTTCATATGCAACATTTGGTCCAGGGCAGGGCGTCACCTAGATAGCTTTGTTGGCCAATCTTGACAGCAAAGTACTGTGTAGGGGGCCACATTATTTAGGGCTGCTTTATCATTTCCCTGTCTGCATCAGTGCAAAGAAATGATGCAAAAGTCTTTTCAAGGCATCTTACTGTATTTTTATTTAGAAGTTAGTTGATGCAACAGGCTAATAATCCTAAACATTGAAATAAATCTACTAAAGAATTACTTCAAACAATGGTAATCAGCTCCAGAGACGTGGTGGACTGACCTCATTTTTTTGGAAGTAGATCCCCAGTTGCACTGTACTGCTGTTAGTAAATGAACATGTGATGTTCAAAACAATAATGACATATGGTTTTATGAATTTTCAGGGAGACTGCATCTGGCTCTGGAAATTGATGATATCATGGTCCAAGAAATACCTCAGCTGAGCTTAGCTCAAAGACTAGAAGTGTTTTGTATTTGTGCAAATATCCACAACCCAAAGGTAGTTAGATCATTGGACTGTGACTTTTTGTGAATTGACAAGATAAAATAAATATTCAATGTAACGTTGAAGTTACTCATGACTTGAAGTTAACATGACTTGGAGTAAACATGGAAGATCATTTGACAGATTTGCAGAGGCAGCCAATCACTGTCACCATGATTTAATATTTATGTTAATTGTTGATGCATCTGCTCAGATGTATGGTGAGTGATATGCTGATTTACACAGTTGTAATTAATCAATATTTTACATTTCTGCTCTGCAGTCATGGTTACAACTTTGTGGTGACGCTGCCAACTGGAGCCTCAAATATTGACATCCGTCAACGCGGCTATCAAGGAATGGTCAGCGATGAAAACTACTTAGCGGTGAAGAATCAGCATGGCAAATACCTCCTGAATGGTAACTACGTGGTGTCAGCTGTTGAACGTGACCTGCTTGTGAAGGGCAGCCTGCTGCGCTACAGCGGCACCTCGACGTCCGTGGAGATCCTGCGGGCCACCAGGCCCCTGCAGGAGCCTTTGATCGTGGAGGTGCTGTCTGTTGGGAAGATGACTCCTCCTAGGGTGCGTTACTCTTTCTATATCACCAAGGAGAACAAAGAGGCGAAGATTCTTCAGAAAGAGGAGAAAAGCCACAAAACACAAAACAGCATCCTGGATAGCAACAAAGTAGAAGTTAAGAAGCAGGCAATAGGTAAGAGACCAGTAAGTCACTGGGTGACAGGAAGTTGGGATATATGCACAGTGACATGTGGCAACGGTCTTCAGAAGAGGCTGGTGCAGTGTCAGAGCATAGACGGGCGTCCTGCAGTGGACTGCATCAGCGCCGACAGGCCTGCAGCAGTGAGATCGTGTGGGGATCCATGTCCTGTGTGGGATGTAGGCACCTGGTCTCACTGCTCCAAGTCTTGTGGACGGGGCTTCAAAAGGCGTCCGGTACGCTGCATGACTGAGAACGGTATGAATCTACCCAGAGACCACTGCTCTGGAAGGAGGAAACCTCAGGAACTGGACCTCTGCAATCTGAAGCCCTGTTAGAGCAGAACAGACATACGACCGATGGAGTTAAGTCCAAAGCAGCATGATGATGATGATAAGTGGATAGAAATGCTCTCAACCTCAGTCTGAAAGCCAGAGGACACAGAGAGAGTGCTTCTCTGTCATTTGAAAAGACAGAGATCTGTTTATGTAAAAAAAAAAAAAAAAAAAAAAAAAAAGGAAAGAAGAAGGAACAGTGTCTTCCTGTAAACTGCCAAGCCATCTGTGGCAGGTTTGATTTTTGGTTATTCTACCTCTACCAGGAGTGATAACATGACGCCTGTGCAAACTGCATACAGACAGTAACAGAGGAGAGAGATGCAGAGATGGTGATTACACACATTAATTGTTAATATCATTAATTGTGTAGGATAAGATTCCACTGTAAGGATGGATGAACGTTTGCGAGGCTCACGCTGTGCTGTAAACATTATCTGTGAATTGACATTTTTCTCACTGAGGAACTGATCAATATGTGAAACACAGAAACACAGTACTGTATCTGCCATCTCCGACATCTGAGCGATCTGTGCAGTTCCTACAGCTTTGTTTGTATGTCGACAGATAGTTTTACAAGCTTTATATCATTCCAAAACGAGAAACAGTTGACATTATATCTGACGCACTTGAAAGAGTATTTATCATTTGGATCAATCCCTGAATTTTACAAATGACCAAAAAAAAAAAAAAAAATCTCTATGTATTTTTTATAAGAGGAAAATGATTTATGTCAGAGCTAAGATGTTTGTGCATTTTCTATACAGTGAATGTCGACTGTGTGGTGCAATGGTAACGTCTGTCTTTGTTCAGTGTAAAGCAAACTGACAAATGTTCAGCTGCTTGTTCTGTGTTGCCAAAGAGTTATAACCTTCTCATAAACTGCCTTAGTGAGAGAGCCCCCTCCACCCTGCATGAGCTGGACAGAAAGCATGGCTTTGTTCAAAGAAGCACCACCACAACGTGTGTTACCTAACGTTACCTAAAACACAATGGTGGATGCAAAAAATGAAAAGTTGGTTGAGTAATTCATTAGTCAGTAAAAAAAAATAAAAAAATTGCAGAAGCTCTAATAACCATTGGCTGCATGTGAAATTCACTTGTGGCTCTAATCTGGTCGTGTACATACAGTATTTTCAAACTTCTAAATCGTTCAATGCTTTTGTCTCGTATGTGATGGTTACATTCATATTTTCTGAGATGGGGGACTGGGCCATTTGTCAGTATTCTTAGTCTGTCAGTGGTGAGTTTATTTTCCATGGTAATACACAGATGATTTCCAGTGAGCTGCACAGTGAAGCCAACAGAATAACAAGAGCTCATGTTCTCCATGAAACCATACTCATAGTGAAAATAAAGACCAAATCCACTGTAAAACACAGTCACCACACAGACGTCAGTGTACTTTCCCGTACCTCCGATGTTATATTTTCTTGTCATTTATTTGGTGACGATCCATCATAGCATGATGACAGATAACACGTTGTACTTAAAGGTGGAATTACTCTTACACAGAAAACTAATTTCAGTCTTCTTTTCCAGTGTTTTTGGTTCACAGGGACCAATTTGTCATCTAAAAGATGGCGTTTTGTACAGTTTTTTCTTTCACATCATGTACAGATAATATTATTTTTATGAGTTGTCTTTCGTATTGTATACTATGTATACATTTATCTAGCAGCATAAAATAAAATATAGATATGAGATTATAACTGCGTGCTGAGACATGGTTTATTCTTTGTGTGAAGCTTGTTATTCAGACAATAAGGTAATATGTCTGTACGAGAATCTGTCATCTCTAAAGTGTCCCCTTTTGCCCCTGCAGTATCTGTTACACCATGTTTCTGCTGCGCCTGCAGTCCTCCATTAGACCAGACAGTGTTTGATATCTCAGCTCCTCTCCGACTGAAGCATGACCAGGGAAAACACACTCATTCATTCACTTTGGTATTCTGCTGAGTCAAGCTCTGTTGTCCCAGATGTACTGTAATAACACACCCAACTTGGCCAGTGCCTGACACATTGTTGGACAGACGTCTTTCAGACTTGGACAACCTCGCCCCAAGGATTTGACCCATGTGAGGGGTTTAAAGATACCGATTTCAGTATTTTTGGAAAGAAGAAGTGGATGAAATGACAAAACTCCTGCAGAGCCACAGAAAACTTAACAACCATGATCACTAAACTTTGAGGTGAAATTTGTATAAAAATCCTTCACTCACTGTAATCTGTGGATGTGCAATCAGGTAAGCTCGGAAACTGAAACCTTTGGAGGAAGATCCAAGACTAGGAGTTTTAAGCAGCTAGCGTTTTATCCCTCTGTGCTGCTGACAGCCGTGACTAGAGGCATTATTTTTTCAGCTTGTCTTTGCTTCTGTTCCATTCTTGTGACTTCAATATCACAACAACATCTTGATGGATTCCTTTCAAATTTGGCAGAAAAGTTCCCTTGGGCACTCTTAAATCCTTACTGATTTGACTTTGGTGGCTAAAGGTCAAATGTCAAGGTCACTGTGATTTAACACAACTTGTTTTTCATCATAACTAATCATTTAAGTATTAATTACCTGCAACTGGACTGGTTGGTAGAGTCACACGGTTTTAATTTTTCATTGCTGAGTATGATGGGAAAGGGTAGAAATATTTGGCAGCAGCATGCAACCATCGTGCAAATTGTATGTACTTGCATATACATCTAGGTAGTCATCTGGTGCAGTCAGATATGCTGAACACTCAAAATGCCAAGTCACCAACAATCAGGAGCTCAGACATAAATAGTCAGAAAAGCCAGGTATTGTGAAGAAGCACCACTTTTTTTCCTTTGTTACTTTTTTCATTTTTTGTCTCTGTATATTTTATCATGGCCTAGATAACGCTATAACATTAGCTGTGGAAATAATTGTCCGAAGCTAATGGCCCAGGAGTTTGTTTAAAATTGACCATGTTGGTATTAAAGTGGGTACTTGTGTTGTGTGTGTAGTGGGTGTGTGTGGAAAATGTTGCCATGTTGCCCTCTGTCCATTATGACTAACAGCAGTCATGACTGGATAGAGTTATCACATTTGCATGTCTGAACAATTAGATTGCACCTCAGTGGGTGATTTGAGCCTTTGCAAAATGATGTTTCTTTAACGTTTTTCTCTTTGCGGTTTTGTTATTTACTATTGTAGTGGGTAGCTCTGAGGATAAGCCTGGCAATATTCTCTATGTGTAATCCTTGAAAAGACCAAAACCACAATGAACAGAGTTAGGTTTTGTCTGTTTCCTAGGAATTGTTGGCAATAACAAACTGAAGGACATCATCAACCTGAGCCTTTAATTATGATGTTAGGTCTCACATTCTCTTTGTTAAAGTGTCCTGCTCCATAAATGTTCAGATGTTCTAAATTCCATGTCATGTCACCTGAAAAGCCCGAAGCGCTGAGCCCATAAACTGCATGTCTTTTTTGCCTCTGTTTTTATACATATATAAAATATCTAGACCTTTCAGTCCAGCTCTTTTAATCTGTATCCCCTATGTTTTATCCCCTTTCTCATCTTGTTCTCTGTGTTCTCAGCCCTTCTCTCTATCCAATCCTTTTCCACATTCACCTTGTCTGTATTGGGGTCCTGCATCATCTGAGCTGCCAAGCTTGACACCAGCTTCTAAGGGCAGAGTCCTGGAAACTAAAATACAATTCTCTCATTATTTAAAGGCCAACTTTCAAAGCTCATAATTATCCAAAACACACACTTGTCAGCCTGAAACACAAAGTAGGAAAGCAGAAAATCCAATCTCTGCTGAAAGAGATGCTGTAATTTGCATAAATGTAAGTTTACGTGTCCTTCTCCACCCTGTAAATATGAGAATGATTATGTGCAATTTAATGATGTCACATCTTATAACTTCTGGCTGTTGAGTAAAAGGAACAGACTCTGTGAGAAGGATTAAATGATTTCTTGGTGAGGTTGATGAGATGATGACATCCTCGGTGGATTGGTTAAGGAAGCAGGGAGGGTGGTGGACACAAAACAGTGAACATGAGATGGGGAAAAATCCATCTGGCTTCTTTTAAATGATAAAATATATGACATTTCAGTGTCTTCCAAACAGCATTTATGAGCAACTAAAAGGAGATATAGTTAGTGTTAGCTAGATGATCTACCAGGCTTGTCTTGCTTCCATGATGATGACATGTACTTTGCTGACCCAGCTATCTACCCTAACCTCTCCCTATGTGTTCTGTGTGGTGCCATGTGGCAGCATCACATGACTTCCACATGCAGTGCAAAAGTGCACAACACAGCACGCTGGCCTTTAAAAACCATAGCTGTCAGTCTGGCACCAATCAGCTCCCTGGAGCCATCAACACGCTCGTATCACATAGTCATTCAGCCAAACAGAGAGGCCCACATGCATTTCATTAAAGACACACACACACACACACACACACACACGTGCATGCATATGGGCTTTAACACATGACACACAAATGTCCAAACACAAATGTAGCCTCAGGAGGGGTGTGCTGTGAAGTGAGATTAGAGGGTTAAAGTAATAAATTGAGCCTAAATCCAAAGTTTTCTGTGTGATGAAGGTCTATATCACTATGGTAACTAATGCTGCAAACTTAGCCCAGAGTGCATTATGTTCTGAGTTTGAGATCTAAATCAGCCATAAAAACATTTCCCTGATCACCTCCTTTAGAAATTGCGTCAACTGTCTTGGAGAACCCAAGGAGGATGTTGGTGCTTGGAGTTTTTAAAGGGCCCTCTCCAGACAGAACAGAGTGATGCATTGTTTTTTTCCAGACAATATTCTCTATATATTGTTATATATTTAGTACTATTGCCTCACAGCACAAAGGTCCTGGGTTTGACTCTTGGGTCGGGCTCAGGGTCTTTCTGTGTGGAGTTTGCATGTTCCCCCCTGTCTGTGTGGGTTTTTTCCGGGAGCTCCAGTTTCCCTCACCGCCAAAAACATGCAACATTAGGGATAGGTGAATTAAACATGCTAAATTTCCCGTAGGTGTGGATGTGAGTGTGAATGGTTCTTCGTCTATATGTGGCCCTGTGACGAGCTGGCGACCATCCAGGGTGTACCCTGCCTTTGCCCGTAAGCTCTGCAGGATAAAGTGGCAGAAAATGCATGGATGGATTGTTATATATTCTCAGCTAAGAGAGACATTACCTAAGCAAACTTGTTGAGCTGCAGGACTTAAAACAACAGTGCACAATAATCTTATTCTGGTGAAACATGTGATCAAGAAGAAGTATCTCCAAGCTAAAGAAGCTAAGACCAGGGATTGGACCTCATAAGAAGACTGTAGGAAGAAAACAAGATTTATATATAAAGTCAGTAAACTTTATTCATATAGCAGCTTTCACAGATAAAAAAGGAGTAACCTGGTGATAAACCGATAGATCTGGAAAACAGAACTGGGTATTTATGTTGCTCATAGCTTGTTAGGCTGATCCTCTGAAGAGGTGAAGATGTCTGCAGTATCTGGCAGGAGATCGATCCACGACAAAGACCAGAGACAGTCAATAAATGCAGGGAGGAGAGGAAGGCAGTAGGAAAAACCCTGAACCCAACACTTCCAGTAATTTAGCGACTGAATTACAAAAGCATTTCACCACCTAATTTGTTCAGTCAGTGCACACCAGTGATGGTTAAACAGCCTGATCATCCTCATACAGGCTGGATATTTGAAACTGACAGATTTAGGACTTCGCCTTGACTTAATTAGCCTCAACATTGATTACGCTGATTAGAAGTCTATAACCTGTTTCCTCCCATTATGATATTCTCATATTTCTATAAACATAATGGCCACAAGAATTTCACCTCCAAGACTTTACCTGAGTAGCTATTGTGTTCATTATCATAGTTAACTCATTTGTCATATACAAAGACATAGACGGGACTGAAATGCTATTTCTCCCCGTCCCCGCCCAAGTACACAACGAAAAGAATAGGAAAATATGCAATTGGTCAGAACACTATCAATGCTGCAACTGTGGAAGAAGTCCATGATGGGTTTTGGAGAGCAAGCTCCAGCAAAAAGTAGAAGTGCACCTGGGCTTTACTGGTCAGAGATGCAGTGTTTCTCCTGCAGTCCCACTGATAGTCAGAAGGGGTGCTGGGTATGGGCCTTCTAAAGGTCAATGATTTGTGGGTGTAGTGTTAAACAAATTTTGCCACACTGAGCTGACCTGTTACATCCTCATGTTTCAAATGTTCTGCTGGGCACAGCTAAACACTCATGTTCCCAGCAACATCAACACGTCTGTATCCAAGATGAGATGGTTCTTCAGAATAAAAGTACAAGTGATTACACTTTAATTAATTTCACTATAATCGAACTTGAAATCAGTGATTAAATTAATGAAATTTATGATTCAGCGTGTTCTCATGTTAGTGTTACCAAAACCATAATAGCAGTTACTTGACCCAGGAATGTAACAGTGTCAAACGTAATCATACCCAGCCCTGGTTTTTATATGGACGGGTGTGGAGCTCTACACTAACTTTATAGGGTTGTGATTCACACCAGTGGTTTGAAGTAATCCTAATCATGAAAACCAATTAGTGTGTGGTCTGGACTCGTTCATGGAGAGGCGTGAGACACTGTACGCGACGCTGCATTAATAAAACGATTGATCTGACTGTCTCTGGAAATTACGTCAACTCAGTTGAGTCAGCCATTACTATTCTGTTCCACAGCTCCTCCACACATGCTTCTGTATTTTTAAGTAAAAGTCTTCCTGTTTTCCTGTGTCATCATTGTCTCAGTATTTAATGGACTTGGACGTCTCCTGTAGCATCCTGAACAGATCAAGTTTCTATAGAACAGAAGATCCGGTTCAGTGTAGTTATTCAGAAAATCGCTTTCATGGAGCTCATTTTGAGAAGTTTCACCTCACAGTGGGGTGTCCAGAAATCACATCATCTGATTTACACAACAACACAGCAGTTGACACCAATCTCTGCCAAGAGCCGAGTGGATTATGATCCCCCCCACCTCCACTCACCACGTCTCCCCTTCTACAGCCAGAGGCCTGTCCACCTATTGAGACCCCACTCATTTGGCTAATGAGCATGAAGGGTTAATGTTTCCCAGTCCATGGGAATTGTCAAGGCTTTAAGTTGGCCTTTCTCTATGTTGACTGAACCACAAAGTCAGAATGACCAGCGTTGCAGAATGAAACGCATGTGGAGGGCTGAAAACAACTGGCTGTGAAGTTTATTCGCCGAGCAGAGACATCAGGAAATATATCAACATAAACACTTAACAAAGGCTCTCTGTGTGGGGAAGTGCAACGAATTGAGTTAAAAATTATAATAGCTACCATTCACTCAAATATGTACTGTAAGTTACAGTCTTTACTCCAATGTTACATGGAGATTTAGTTTAGTTAAGCCAAAGGGATATTTTGCTACTTCTTTTACATTTTAGTTTTTTCTCCTCTGATCAAATCTCCTGGCCTTTATCAGAGAATGTAACTCGCTGCATGGATTCATATGTAAACTTGACTTAAAGCCTTGTCATATACACCATTTTAGGCTAAGCAGTAACAGCTAAAGAGGTCTTTGAAGGGATGCCTTGGCTGACAAATGATTCTGGGCTTTTTCAGAGCACCTATAGCTCATACTAGCAACTTCCCTTTGCCTTGAAGTAATTCCATTACAGACGAGCAGGAGGCAGATTTTTCCAGGCTGGGAATAGGAATTGTTTGACGCCTGGTGCTTTTTTGAGGGGGGGTTCAGACATTTCATGCTAATGTGTTATTCTGACAAATGGGTGGTGTCCGTTTGAAGTTACAGAAACTGTCCAATACTATACCTGCTCAGTCTCAGGTTCAGACCCAGGAACATATGTCCTGTTTATGTCTTTGGTAAAGTAAATGATGTCAATGTAAATGCAATGTTTAGTGGTTTAGTGAAATAATGATCACATTGGGCTTGTAAAGCAAGGTGGAAAAGAACAGAAATCCTTCTTTTCTACCTTTTTTGGTAAGAAAAAAGGAGAAAAGAAGAAGAAGTATTGTAACCATTTGATGATGGTTAAAAACTTCCTTTTGGAACAATCTACAGCCATGCATTTATTTATTACCTCTAATGTTCTTCTCTATTCCCTTTTTTTAGAGGTTAGTTTTACCTGCAAGATTCTTGAATCAGTTTGCTCATTTGATATTCCTCAACTGATTCATTGTTTGGCCTCATCTGTTGTTGTTTTTTGTCTGGCCAGGGGGCAGCTAAGTTAGACAACTACCAGCAAAAGAAACTAGCTACCAGATCCAGATGTAGATACCAAGACTCACCAGGGTGGTACTGATGACTTTCTGTACAGTGAATTTCTGATTGAAGAACTTCTAAAAAGAGTTTTTCAAATTTTTAAACATTGGAATAATAAGAAGACAGATACAGAAGAAAGTTCTACAAAAGCAACCATGGCTAATGTACATTAGTTCTATTGAGTATAATTGTTGTAGTTGATTAAAAAAAACAACTTGCTGCTCTAATATTCTGTAGAAATAAAGATATTCTATTTGGGAAGCTACTGACTGCTTTATTTGAACCCTTGTTTCCAAACATCTCAAGCACTGAGAAGTGCAAAGTTTGTATAACTCACAGAAACACATGTATTCATGGGAAATACTTCAGGTTGAAATAACGGCCACACAGTACTCAGGTGAGTTTTTAACACCATTTAAATGCGTAACCTGTTCAGTTTTATGGCTGCCAGGTCAGTGCAGAAACCACCAACAGAAAAGGTTAGTCCCTCATAGCTCTACAGCAAACCAACCAGCAGAAAAGATCTTTTTCCAGTGGTTAAGTGGTCTTGTCTGGTCCAGTTCCCACACTTAGAAAAGACTATGAGTCTCTGGGTCATCTTTGTGGCATGCAGTGTTTCTATCGCAATCAGTACCAGTGATTAAAGCTTCATTAGTCATTTTGACTCATACTGGGCAAACAGACTGATAACGTCCACCCCAGTAGGAGGGAAACAATCCTACCTGTAACTAGGGTCATTCCACACATTAATAGCATTGACTGCGTCAACTCAACATGTTCTCTCTGTATCTGGCATCTCACTAGGTACTCATCCACACCTCATAGATCTGTTAACATAAGCTAATATTCAGCTGTGACACATTAGTTTGGTTTTGCTCAGTGTCAGGTGATTATCTAAGAAATCTTTTATATGCAATGGCCTCATTGCTTCTTCTAACCTTGATTTTTTTTTTCTTCTTCTTCTTTTTTTCCTTTTGAGAAAAACTTGGCTGGCTGAGGGTGACAACGTCCCACTTGATGAATGCTTGCCATCAGGTTACTCCTTTAATGAGCCGTGCAGTTGCTTTGATGACGTCTTGGAGAGACGTGTGCAGGTCGTTTGAAGAGTGTTGTGTGCCTGTTGCTTTTATACAGAAGCGCACAACATTTTCTTTCCCCTGTTTTCGAACCTTTGCAGCTTGTTGGCCTACTGGTCTGCAAGACATGTTTGTTGCATTGGCTTCTGTGTGAGCTATAGCTTTTATCATGAACCGTAGTGAGCTGTATGTTTTAGGTAGATTATGTTTGATACCCCACTTGAGGTGATGCTTGGATATTTGATTGTGATTAGTGTTTTTGTCAATTAAAACCATTCATAACATAGCAGCAAGGCTTGGAGCCCGGGGGTGTCAAACAGTGCAAACACAAACAGTTTTAATTAATTTCTCTGGCGCCTGTGTTACTGTATCTAAACCTCAACTTATATCAGACTGAAGTCCTTCCTCTGAGAGGCTGTGGTTTAAGTCAATATATCTAAAAGCATCAGAGTTGCAAATGTAGGGATTTGAGTGAAAACTTCATCTGCAATAATTTATCTGCAGTTTCTTGTTTTTTTTCTAGTTTTGGAGACATAGAGTGAGGGGTCTTCGAGCGGAGATTAAATGCTGTGATATACCACTCCAACCACAGCATGTGTGGTTCCAGTAATGGGTGGTTTTAATTATGTCTTATCGCACGATGTCGTCAGGACACGTCAGAGTTCTCATTTTAACTCACTTTGTCTTTGTGATTATCTACAGAGACATGAATCCTGCTGTATCCTTTTCCTCTCACTTCTTCGTTCTCTTTGCTCCCCACAAAGAAAAGAGAAAAAAAACATAATGAGGACTAAATTGGGGTTTTTCCAGTGCCTGTGTAAATTCAAGTTGCCATGGAAACTTTGCAAAATAAGGGCTGGGCTTAGTTAGCTGCTCACCTAATGTTTCAGCAATCGTTTGGCTGTAATGAAAAGCAGAATGTTAAAAAAAAAAAAACTGACTGTGTCAGCAGCTCTTTACAGTCTCTGCTCTGAGTTTTATAGTTTTCATGTCTATAATAACAGTTTTACAAATGTGTAGTCACGCTATTAAAAATGTTGTGAACACCACAAAGATAAACTACCAGGATGTGTTTTGAGAGATTTTGCCAAAACTGACAGTTTTGCTCATTTAACTGCTGCACTGCATTCACTCCTTGTTAGATAGAAAAAAGGTTGAGTTGATGAAAAAAGTGGGAGCATCATGTTTGGAGCAGCAGCAGCAGCCTGCTGTTGTCCTGCTGAAGACAACGACAATGACCGATTCACTCGCCCGTCAAGACTTTGCACATTTTAAACGCTTGCCCGCTCTCACACAACAGACTCGCCTTTTGTTATCTGAAGGAGATGGAATCAGTGGATGGCAGGAATCTGCTGAAGATGCCAATGGGCTTTGATCCCACAGAGAGGCCTCTGCTCAGCTTTGACCTGGAGCCATAGCATCATCACAAATTACTAGTTAAAACGAAATTGAGTGGAGAAGCTGGAGAAATTAGAAAAAGTTATTAGAAGAGAGAGAATGGGGAGAGCGTGAGCTGCTCCTCAGCTGTAATAACGCTGACTGTTGTTATCGTGCAGAGGTGTGGAGTGAGACAGCATGGTTTTAATCACAACACACTGTGTTTGCTTAACAAGTTTACACTAAAGCAGCTCGCCTCGGCTCATGCCGATGAGCCTCTCAGAGGGGAGGAGACATTTTAGAGGAACAGTCTCACTGCAAGTTTGACAGGTGGAGCCGAAACACACATTCAGAAAACACATACACAGAAATAAAGTCATGACATTTCTCTCACAGCAAATATAACATAGTACAATATAAACCCACAAACTGATGTACTGTACTTAGCCAATAATGTTAGCTTGCTGAACTCTTTAAGTATCCATCCTCTGTTTTGTTTCTTCATTTAAACCAGTTCAACATTTGTCATTTGTGGCAGCGTGAGCAGCATCACTGGGCAAGATCCAGGGAGACAACCTGGTTGTTGTCATCTACACAAACATGGTACTAAGTTGTCAGATTAATCTCCATGTTCTCTTATAAAAATGTTCAATACTTGACTTTAAAATTCCAGCACACACAATTTTCCTTCTCTTGTGAGGAAATGCATAATAATTCATAAATATGATAAAATAAATATAATAAAATTCTTATTTCTTGTTATAGTTCATCAAAATCAATCACATTCATTATGACTTCCTTTTGTCTCCTTTGCCAAATCTGTAAGTGTCTAAATGACAGGGCTGAGTTATATTACATAATGCTTTCTTTTTTACCTGGAGGAAATGTGCACACACAGTGCAGTCATGCTCATACCATAAAAATCATAAAAATACCGGTGCGTGTGAGTGTCGATGTGTGTGTCATAGTTTTTTAACAACATGGTGAAGCAAGGAAAACATGTGGTCAAAACTGTAAATGCACAAGCAGTAAAAAAAAAAAGTTTTTTTTTTTTATTATGGGTGTTCTCGTGCAGAGTCCGTTTTCAATGTGACAGCATCAGATCAAAGGACAACGTTTCTAAAACATATGAAACACTCGACTCTGATGCCGGTGACATGATCTTTTTGGTTTGAGAAAGTATCAGATGTCACGTTGGAGAGAGAAAGGGGAGGAGGGGGAGGTGATGTAACCAACACAGCAGAAGACTTTCACACAGACCATTAATCATTGACGTCTTCAAAGCAGGGACCACTTATTCAACCAGGATGGGAACTGAACGAGATCCAAAGTAAAAACATATACAGTATGTTTACTTTGTCTGTGGCAGCTTCAGCCTTTTCCTGTTCTCTTATAGTTAAAGAGTTACATAAGTTTTAATCAAATTTCTGAAATTTCAAGGAAAAAATTTAAACCACATGTAGAGAAAATGTTTAACTAATGCAAAAAGCCTGGCAAGTTACACAAATGGTTTAAAAGTACAGTAAATTGCTCATTGAAATTCACATTCAAATGTTGGTCAGAAGCAGAGAATTTGGGAGCTTGTTACACCATCAGAAAACACAGATGAGAATGATCTGGACTGAGATCATCTTGTGATGTGATGATGATGCCACGCAATGTTTGTAGGAGGAACTCAGAGGTCAATAAGGGGAATAAGCCTGTTCAAGAGAAGCCTGAGGTTTCAAATAGCTCTTAGTCAGACCCAGAAGTCTCTGGCAGCGGCTAATGCTGGCAGCACCAGGGATTTGAATTTGATTGGAGCACTGGAGGTCAATAAGCATGACATGACATGTGACCTTTTATGCTGGGCCATATGTAGGTGTTTCACTGTGTGTGAAGGAAGGACCATCAACAATGTACTGTCATGTAGGAGATAACCATGATTGGTATCCTTTTTATTATTATTATTTTAATTAACCAATTAGTTAATTAATTAATTGTAGAGAATTTACCAGGACCTGTTATCTGGTTTGGCTTTTTTTTCTGTCCTTGCCCTCCCATAAGATTTCTTCCTATCAGAGTATATCTGATTTTGTTTACACATACACTTACCTTTAAATTGATGCAAAAGAAGCCAAAATATCTGCCGAAGTTGGACAGTATCTCAGCTTCTTTACAGTGACTGATGACAGTGGAGGTGACAGAAAGCTTGAACATTCTCTGGTAAGACTTTGCAACATTGACAACGATCAACGATAATTTTAATCAAATAAGAATAAGAGAATAGAGAACTTGTCTTATTAATCATTTCACCATATAGTTTTACTTATTTATTATAAGCATGTGCCTGCACTAATTTCTCATGAAAAAAAAAACTATTATACTATAATAATTATAGTGGTAATTATGCACAGGGGGGGCTTCAGCTGCTCAAAATAGGCCTAGCGGCACTATTGTAGTGAAAGTCTGATGAAAGAGAAGAATGGGTTATCAAACATGACATCTAGATTTCTCATTACTTTTGTTGGGATGAGGGATGAAGAGATTATGACACTGATTAGATTGTTATAGATTGAAAGTTTTGATTGGCTAGGATGATTTCAGTCTCAGACAGATTCTTCAACATTTAGATTAAATATTTAAATCTAAATTTAAGTCTATTAATAAGAGAATTTGGCTGTTAATTTATGCATGCAGCACTTTAAAATCAATGTCCCTTAACACTTCAGGAACATGAAAACCTTATCTTTGAACCGTACATGCTCTCATGCTGGAACCAATAACAGAGTCTCCTTGTTTGAAGCTTCTCAGCTCTTGGGAATCTTACACTAAGTGTTTCCTTTCTACACTAAATGGGACCTCTGCCAAACGATGTCAAGTGTGCGTGATTGTGTTCATGTGAGAGAGAAACAAAAGGGGAGCGAACAAGCATCTGGATCCACTCCAGTGTTATCAACAAATTGCTGATCAAAGCTTTAAAAAATCAAGCAGTGATTCTCATTTCAAATAAGAAAATGTTATTTGGTTGGACCATATATTCCGACAAATGGAGCATGAAGAATGAAGACTGCTAGAGAAAAGCTTGCACTGAGGTGAAACCCGTCACCAAGACATATATCGTGCGGTCATATTATAGCTACAGTCAGATTTACTTTACTGAAGGAACCAGGGATTTAAACCCACAAACACAACCACTAAACCAGAAATGAGCACAAGACAAGTTGCTCTGGCTCTAAAGAATCACATCACAGAAGCCAATCCTGTGACCACAGTACCACTGAGATTTCATATAACAGTGCAGCTGCAACAGTAGAAACACTTAAAATCACTCTCTTACATGATTAAGCTCCCTGCTTATTGATGGGCTGGTGAAAGTTCAACCATCTGTTTAAACTGTAATTTCTAGGGCAGTAGAACGATGCATATGCGATCACGGAGATAAACCGTGTAGACGTCAGCTCACTCAAAAAAAAAAAAAAAGATGGTGAAAGTGTAACATCTGTAAAAAGCAGTGGGGAGGAGATGTGGATGAGGTTGTGTTCCAGTAAATGGCACAGAGATAAACAGGTGGAGTTCAGGAATGTTTTTTTTTACCTTCTTCATGTCAGAAAAGAGAGCTCCACTTAGCGCTTAAATAAAAACACAAGTCCGACAGGTGAAGTTCTGATAGTGAGTGAGTCCAACACAAGAACAGCTCACAGCAGACACGGCTGAAGTTTTCACTCAGACAGGGCAAAATTTCTGAAGCACACGTGTCAAACCATGTTCTCCATCTCTCCACGGTTTCAATCCCAGAAATATAACCCAAGTTATACATTTATCAACTCAAGTTATGAGTTATTTCACTTTGACTTGAGCCTTCTGAACTGAAAATACCTAACACAGAACCCTAACACAGTGCTGTGAATCAATTAATCTCATAGAGGAGCAAATGATGATGTAAAATCTAGGTTTGAATTTCGTCACACATACGTTATCAGCATCTACAAGTCAACAAGTTCGCATAATAGCAGCCGGATCTGCTGAGCACGGTGAAGTACTATCAAACACTATGTGTGACGTTGTTATGTTAATAGGGAAATTATAAAATCACTTATATCTTACATTAGTCTACGGTGATGCATTTAGTGGACCATTGTAGCTACAGGATATAATCAGAGTTACACTCATTCTAGTATAAAGTGTGAGTCTCTGCATCCCACGTTGTGTCGTCCACCACCACAAGTAATTTCTCAACCTGTGGGACACACTGCTCTATTGTAGCAGCACAACAAGCCTGTTCTAGCACCTCAAACAAAAGCATGTGTGGAATGGGAACAATGCATTTCCCTTCTGGATGTTGGTGCTAACTCCCTGTACCAACTCCAAAACCACAACTAAAAAACAGACAACTTCAGCTGCACAACTTTTCAGTGTAACAACATAAAACAAAATTATTGTTGTTGTTGTTTTTGTATGTACATTATAACTTGTTTTGGAAATGAAACACAAACTTTAAGCTTTAGGACTTTACTTGCATTGTGAAAACACTGACTTGACACTGATCTCTGTTTTTTATCAACTTCGCATGAGCTCAACACTATTGCATTCTTTAGTAGCTGTGGTGAAAAAATACTACCTTCTCCCAAGATCCATTCACACTGACTGGAGACACAGACTGGGCAAACACTAAAGGATGAAGTCATGGCTGTCAACATGAAACCTCTCATTCCCTATAGCCCCTGCACCGAAAACCTCGGCACAGTTTATCAGGACGCAGCTGTCCGCTCTCTGAGTTCTCTGAACTGTCTGCTCTAATTGACAATGAGAGGAGGTCGGGAGCCTTCAGCTTCACTTTGTAATTTTTCACAGACTTCACCAGGTTGTCTATAAGCCTGCTGTCCAACATTATGTTAACTGCAATGTCCCCACAGAGGCCTGGCATAGGGAATTACCCAATGCTTGTGGTATTAAACAAGGAGGTAGTAAAGGCTGTGTGTGTGTGTGTGTGTGTGTGTGTGTGTGTGTGTGTGTGTGTGTGTGTGTGTGTGTGTGTGTGTGTGGGTGTGTGTGAGTGTGTGTGTGTGTGTGTGTGTGAAGGGTGGTGCATGTGAATGTATGTCTGCCTACATGTGTGGGAAATCTCAGGTTACCCCCTCATCATTCCACCACAATCTGCAATACATCACTGTCGTGGCAAATGTAGCCTTGTTCCAAATAGTTTAGTCTGACAGGACCCACTTTAACATGATAGCATAGTCTTGTGTGCAGCACCTCATAGATATACATGCTAAATGCCTGGTGAAATAAATGGAGGACATGTCCATTTGTTTGCTGAGACTAGATATTCATTTCCTACGCGTTTCAGACATGATCACACAATGAATCATGTAGCTCTAACAAACAGATATACATTGATACAAAGTGAAACTATAACCAAGAATGACGAGTGTATCAGAGATGAGAAGCTGCTGAACATCATAATGAAAACAAACTTCCATACAATATGTTCTATGATCGTTTTTCCAATTTCAATGACTAATAACCTTGTGCAATACATGTGGTATTAAATGAGGCTTTTCCAGTTGACTCGCCTTGTCATCACTTAAACCAGATTCTCTCCAATGGATTCCACTCAGCACTAGCTTTAATGGATCTTTGCCTAGTGATTTCTTCCTAGCAGGAATCCCTGATGCAGTTTACCTCAAGAGGCCTCATCTTGGTGTTGTGGGAGTCACTGTATATTACTTGTACATGTATTTGGCCCCAATATCACAAATTAGCCTCAAGAGGTTTAACAATATGGAGAAAGTTATGTTATCCTCTCTGTCTACAGAACCCTGTAAGAGGATAAAATAGGATAGAACTGCACAAACATACAAGAAGAAAAACCAAGAACATCATTCACGAGTAGAGGAGAAAGAATAAAAATACATGCTGAAGTAGACTGAGAGAAGGAGCAGACTGAGACTCCTACAGTATGAAGATCCAAATCCAAGACGTCTGGAATGAGGCTTCAACATCCAGGGAGAGAGAGAGGGGTCCCAGGACTGAAGATGGTCCAACACAGAGAGTGAAACATCATAAACTTTAAAAGCAGGTGATTTGGGATAAGAATTAATCAGTGTTCATGAGTTTACACTGCATTTGGCAGTGAAAGTCATTTATGTGTTATGAAAATACATTTCCCACTTGTAATGTTTGTAGTGCAATCCAAGAACATTATTCACTAATGAAGATGTAATTCAGGCCTGACAATGATTTCATAGCTTCTCTGGGGTAGAGGGTCTGATAAATGGGTTGGGGGAGACACAACAATCATCCTAGTAAGGCAGACTGCCTTGGAAAATCATTACAGAAATACATTTGTAAATGGCCATTGTGGATAATAATCAACTTTTATGACAATTTATCAAACCACTATCAAGATATTCCCCTTAAACCAACTTGTCAATTCCCTATTGGTGGAAGAAAAGTCAAGGGTCACATCCTCTTGGTACCATGAATGTCTGAGTTTTCTGTCAGTTCATTTGTTAAATGTAGAGTTATTTCAATGGGAAAAATGACAGCTTTGATTTGCTGTTGGAGCAAGAGGAGAGGTTTGGGGATCACCAGTCTTTGGGAAACCTCATCTTAGGAACCACTAATTTGCACAAGTGCACCTAGTAGATGTGGGGTATTTTACAAAATCAAAGAAAATCATGCACTGCTGCTGGCACTACAGGTAAATCAAGGTATCAAGAAAGTCAGCAGTGATTTCTTGTTCTTTTCCTAATGTAAAATGTGTTTTGTGTAGGATTCCTTTTGTTTCAACATTTGTCTCCAAGGTCCAAACTGATTGAGATTCAATTGTTTTTCCAAACCCATGTTCCCCAGAGTCCCTGGATCACAACCAACTACCTAAGATTTGTTTACAGTAGCGAAAAGTTGCCAGTGAATATAATTTGGCAATACTTACACTGGCCATAAAACATAATTGGAAAAGCAAATGAGTTGTGTATACATGTAAGTATTTAAAAAACAGCCTGAACACTTTGTGGACTTCTTAGGCAATTGCTCAAAGTGTTCAATTTTTGCCTCATGAGTGCATCCACTGAATTGTTTTCCGTGTATTCTGCAACTCAGAAGTATTCCTCCTTAACAGCCAATAGGAGCCATTCTTCCCAAAAGCCAGTTGTGTTACTGTAACCGCAACTGACAACTGGAATCCAGTAACAGATCCAGATGCTCAGAACTTACCCAGTAGTCCTACTGCTGCTCTGACTTTTCTATAAGCCCTTTGCTTTTTTGATTGACAGTTTGTCATTGTGCATATGTTGTACTATGAAATAAAGGTCAGCAGGAATTAATTACTTAAACATTATATAGAAGAATTGGAATAAATAAATAATGCAAGAAAATGTGACTTCTTTGTTATGTGCAGAAGTTGCATCGTAATAACTGCAGGTGTCCAAATGTGCCTCTTCTCTCATTCTTGCTGCTGTCAATAGCTCGACAGAGTCACATTAAATTTTCACTTGAAATACTTTCTTGCATGGTTTTGGTTAAATGTAAATAAATGAGATTTGTCTGTGAACATTTTGTGTAATGCACTAGACCACAACCATTCCCTAACGTTGACCAACGTGTGTAAGAACCTAAAAGAAACTATAAAAGATACAACTGAAGAAATGAAGATCTAATATTTCAAGTGAAGTCATCCAGGTGTCGCTTACCAAGCTATTTGACATATTTAGTCTCTAAAACATCCTCTGACTGTACCTCCAGGTCTCTTATCGGTGGAACATGCCAGAAAAATCTCCATTGAGGGGCACCCAGGAAGCACCCAGCTGGCTTCTTTCATCATGAAGAAACAGTGGCAAATAGGACAGATTTCCTACAAAATGTGTTTACTGTTACAAATCAATTGTAAATAAATTCAATTTATGGGAGAAAGTGTTGTTGTATGTGTATAAACACAAAAAGAACATGGCGATGCATTTCTCTTTTGTAATATATGTCAGTATAAATGAAAGAGACTGAAGCCTGGTGATGTCATGTTTTTGATAAGCTTGTTTGAAATGAACTGAAAAAATCCATCAGACACTTCTTTTTTTTTTTTTTTTTTTTTTTGCTAAAGGTTATGCATAGATTACCTTTGCCAAGGAACATAATGTGCCACAGGTGATGTTTGACTTTGATATTCACATCCAGCTTCCCATCCTGTCCTGTCAGACAGACTTTTCTACAAAACATGTTTGACTATACACTAGGTATGGACAAAACGCTGATTACAGACAGTCATACCGTTGTGTTAACTAGAATTTGACACATGTTAGTTAGATAAACACATTCAATAAAACTGTGTTGAACTGAAACTTTCAATGCACCACAATCTAACCTGATGAACTGATTCAAATTTAACCTAATTATCCTACTACAGATCTCTCCCGAACTCATGCTACACTGATCATTATTTATTTTCATTTCTGCAAAAGTGAGAGATGAGAGATGGCATCTTAATTTCTGTGCCACATACAGAGGTCAGTGGTTAACCTAGCTTGGTATAAAAAGTGATAAGGTGAAAACATCTTGATTTGATCTGTACAGTGGGAAAAAAAGCATACTTAACTACTTTGTGGCAAACAACAGCTGGATGCAGGGTTGTCATGTCCATATCTGGCAAAACTGAAAAAAGTAAACCATATTTCACACACATGGTGGTGGAGAAGTCACTAGTGAGGAAATAATGCAGTTTTTAATGAAGTATTTTTGCCTACTACCACCAAAATGACGACTTAAACTTAATTGCAGTTTATGAAAATCTCATGTTGGGATTTCTGTCTGTGTTAATTTGACACTGAATCTGGACTGCTGTAATTTCTTGTAAGTGAAGAAAATACAGTCCAATAATAACAGTCCAGTTGGACACGATGACCTGGATGTATGAGAATCTCCAACGATGTCTGTATAAACTGATATTTGGTGAGAAGCATCAAATTCAAATACGTACATATTATACATAAAGTATAATACCAGTCAAGTAATTAGAAAATACCCTGGAAATCAGTCTTTTACCTTAATCTGCTTTTGTCCCTCTATTCTCTTGTTATCAGATGCCACAGTTACATTTTGTTTCTAACACTTTCTTCATCTCTTTCTCAGCAATGAGAAGCATAATGTCTGTGGAACAAACTGTGACAATCAAATGCTTTCTCTTCAGAGAGTGAGGGGATAGCATTCACTGTTTGCCACCCTTACACAGGCAAATGTAACAATGCTATATATCAGAGTCATGAAATACTGCGCCAGAAAGAATAATATGAATATGTTTGAAATTGTTCTCTGTTGCCAAAAATGACTAAAATCAGACTGAGAATAGTGTGAATAGTAGTGTTTCATGGGGTTTTAATCCAATCCAGAAACTAATGACTGCATTATTTCTCTTCAGTAAAGGTCCTGCCCACAGATCTCAAACTATCCAAGAATCAAAAACTAAGAGGACACAGAAAAGTCAACAACAAAGACTTGGAGCTCAGATTTATATCAGGTGAACAATTAAACTGGCACAGGTCTGATTTTTGTAAAAAGAACGAGGTAAGATGAGGATTAAAATACCCACCCCACTACCTCACTACACAGGACAAAAGCCAGAACTGATCCATTATTTGTTCTGTGTGAAGTAAAGCCACAGAAATTCCTGTGCAAATGCCATGCTAAACATCTGGTGCACTGTGTTTTTATGATATCACCTAACAGTCTTCCATATAAGTGTAACTCGGTAAGGAAACACAACTCCATTGAAAAAAATAAAGGCAACTAAATAAAGCCTTGTTCATCAGCACAGTTATGAGTCTCTGGAATTACCATGGGAAGGCCTCATTATTCAGTTTGACATACATGGCTACCAAAGGCTGTCTAGACATTTTTTATTTTTTGCGTGTGATTTACAGAGGGTGCTACTTCCCATAACGGTGCATTTTTGTGGATGAGGGCTGCAGGCTTATCTCTGTAGTGTTACTGATGTTATTAAAGTGGGGGATCATTCCTGTGGGGAAACATGCCAAATTCCCCAATTCAATTTTCCATCTCTGTGACTTTGAAACCCAGAGGAGCTCACAAATGAGATACTATGTAGCCTCTTCATTGTGCTGCAGTAGGTTCTCCTATATAAACCTCCAGGGAAGCATCCAGGGGAGAACCAACCCACCTCAACTGGCTCAATTTGCATCTCCGGTTTGAGCTCCTTGTGATGCTTATACTGCTTATACTGCTTACTCCATAAAGACAGACTTAAGTTCTGACCCAGGTAGCCTTTGACTATTACCTCTGATGAGAAGATTCACTGCTGCAGTTTGGCAGTACAGTTTTTAATACCTGTATATTTTAGTGGCCAAAACCTTCCCCAATATTATGTCCAACAGTGCAACTGAAACTGACTGCTTTTAGTTCAGCAACACTGTTCTGTCAAGCTAGGGTCACTGGTCACTCTAGTGTATAGCTATATAAAGCAAATTTGTGGTCATTGTCTTATTTACCCAGAGCAGCTGTGTTAAGAGCACCTATATATTTTCTAACAATGGTTAATCAATAACTGCTTAGTGGTCGCCCATTACAGTTTATAGACTAGCAGTCCCATCAAAGAAACAAAAACACTGACGCACATCACCAATCATCACTGACTCTCCAGTCTTTCCAGTGTAAGACAGCCAATCAATTTACATTTCCAGACTGAAGCCTCACTTTAACAACAGAGGCTAAGTTGGACATCCATCAGACAGCCTTCATGGACAGCTTCTAGTCTCTAATCCATCAGCTACATTGACTCTAATGTGGAAATTCCCCCTCGAAGGCCATTTGGGAGTAGTTCATCAGACCTCCCTTCGGCTGTGGTGATACAAGCAATGATTCAAGCAGTGATGGAGGATGTCCTGGAAATGTACTAACACAGTTATAGTATAGAAAGTTAAAGCTGTCTAAAACCAGTGTGTGATTACATAAAGGCTTTTAATCTAATTTAATGCTATTTATTTTCTTAACAGGGTTTCAGTGGAAAAGGATACCACTGTGGTCATTATGACTCTACTGGTCATAACACGCCAACTTTGGACCTGTGTTGCAGGAAAAAGGACCAATGCAAAAACAATGTACAGTACAGTTTTACCTGAAAATGAAGATCATAGCAAAAGTCAAAATTAAGAAGACAAATATTTCATTCATAATACATAATAATACAAATCTATAATAATTGGTTGCTCAGGCTTTTCTTCCAGTACAAAAAGAGCAATGCAAAGTTAAGGTCTGATAACTCTTCAATTGGCCAAATGCAACAGAGACACTAATACAACTTCAGCCAAAGTCCATTCCACCACAGTTGAAACAAGCCAAGAGATTCACCTTAGTATGAAAACAAAAGAACTGACATCCAGATGGCAGCACTTCTGAATTCATAATTAAATTTTTTAAATATTTGGCTCTGTCAGAAAGTAGTTTGTTTGCCAAACAGCTGGAAAGGCTGCAGAGATTGTCTGAGGGTAACAGTGAAGCAAGTTGGGGGATATTTGCAGTTTGGGGGGAAAGGAAATCTGCAGTTGGGGAGACTTGGTCAGAATTAATGGATTTCTCTGTACTGAGAGTAAACTAATTGTTATCTATCTCGTAATGCTGTAATAGAGATATCTGATTGGATTGGCTCCAAGTTAATTGTGAAACATGGCAATGACTCCAAACATACAGCTGGAGAACTGTCTTCAGCAGCAAGAAGAAGAACAAGGACGACTGCAACAGATGTATGGCCCACTATGAAGAAACATGAAGCATGCATGGCATGAAACATGAAACATGCATGAAGAAACAGCAGCAAATGACATGGCCCTAATCCACTTAAGAACTGTGCCAAGTTCTCCAAGATGCTTGAGACAACCTACCTGCCAAGTAACCTGATAGACCGTTCACCATGAGGAATTGGTGAAACTCAGTGGTCGGCCAAGGAAACTGAATGCAGCAGACAAAAGACACATTAATCCAACTTCCCTTCAAAATCTGAAGATGTCCAGCAGTGAATTTAGCATAGAAACAACTCACCTGCCACATAACTTGATAAACTGCACAAATGTACAGAGAGGAATAGGGGCTTCTATGTTGCGTGTTATATACATTTCCAATGGTTAAATCTGTGCAATACCCATAGAGAGATCCAATTACACTGGCTGATGCAAAACAAGGAATATCAAGGAGAGTTCACAGGAGAGAATCCTCTCAGCAAATTGAGGAAAAGGCTGGACACTGTTAGAATAATGGTAAGTCATTTCCACACAGAAAACCATATTTTATAAAATCTCTTTGATAGACGATACAGGACACAAGAGTGGGCCTACAAACTGTTGACACTCCAGTGAACTATTTTATTCTTATTCTTGTTTAACAAGGATAAACAAGAGAATATAAAATTATGTGTGAAATTAAACTGTACAATGAACATAATATTAGGAAAAAAAAATTTAAAAAGTCAACCATACTTTCACTGACCTGGTCAGATTAATAGATGTTATGTTTGTGAGTAAGTTTGTTAGTTTGGCTTTTAGCAGTTTGTTGCAAAATGCAACCAAATATTAGCAAAATACAAAAACCCAAAGTTTGTTTAGGACAGAAACTTTCATCTCTCCCTAGCAGCTGTCCACTGTTGTTGCAGCAGGCTGAAAGATAGAAAGCAGGATTGTGAGGATGCTATGAGGATCTAAGATTAAGAAGCGTGGGCGTGACAGGGGTGTTCGACTGCCTCATGGTTTCCAACTCCATTTATCATTCTCAGATTCCACACGTACCGTGTGTTAGCGTCAGGGAGGAGAGAGAGACGAGAGGAGGCCCAGCCTCCCTACAGACTCTGATGGATTACCTCTATGCTTCCTGAGATTTCTAATTAAATGTACTCCAAAGGAAAAAGCACAGGTGTCTCGTTCTCTTCTGCCTTTCTTAACCCTGCATGTAGTCTGGATCGGTGAAAAAGTCTGCGAAACTTACAACAACTTCACTGAAGAATCACATAGCTACAGAAATATGTTGCTTATTAGGAAATTATCTTCTGGCAAACTTCAACCTCTGGAAAAACTTTCAATCCCAGTCCGAATATTTAAAATTCACTGAATCATGGCCTAAATTCATCACCCCCTCTTGGGTCAGGATCAGCTTCTCCATAGCAAGTATGCTCCAGCAATTTATTCATTTTAAAACTTGTCTGAAGCAAAAATGTTTTAGTGTATTTTACATACACTTTTAAAACTAGGGTTAAATCATTGATCTTTGATCACAGGGGTTATTTTCTTGCTTAGTTTCTGGATAATGTTCAATGTTCAAAATAAGACATGGGTAGCTTGTTAGCATCCTGGCTTCAGTAAAAGAAACGTGATAGAAGTGGATTAAATAAGTTTCTGACAAACTGATAGATAAGCAGCTGTTAATGGTAATGTAGCAAGAGCAAAAATGTATGTATATATAGTAGCCTTACATCACATACATACATATAAATAGCAGTTTTAATACAGCAATATAGATGTTCACAAACTACTAGCTCATAGAGACAAGAGGAGAGGGTCAGTAGGTTTAAGCTCATCCCTCCATGTAGGGTACATTAATTAATGATGCTAAATTGGCCTGTGATAAACTGACTGACAGGACTGGTGACTGGATGAAGAGAAAGAGGATATAGCACCATGGAGGGACAAGTCCCTGCTAAAAGAAGTGGCTGATATAAAGACATCCTACGTATAAATAAAGTATAAATTACACAAACCCAAACAAAAAAGTCCACGGAAGGAACAGTGTTTCATAGAGCAATTACCATCACTTAAACCTGACCCAGTGTTAACAAAGTTATGGTCTGGTTTTTAAAGATATCTGTCTTAGGTGTGAACAAATCGGGTATGGGGGAATTTGTGACGACCAGGAATTCAGAGATGATCAAGACACCATAAAAACTTTCCATGGGAAATGTTGGAGAGACAAACAGAAAATACCAACAGTCTCTTTCAACTAAAATGTTATAATATAAGATGCTGCAGACCAGTTCGGTGTGATGATTTCTGAGGAAGGTTGGATTTACTTTCATTGTGTGTAATCAGCAAACGTAATTAGAAAACAAGGAAGTGTTATGTCTAATCTTTCATTTTATGGGTAAATCATCACCTATCTCTGTAGATGTTCCTCCACCCAATCTTTTCTCTCTAAATACTTCTCTCTCATCATTCCTCTCCTCTTTGATTTCTCTCTTTTTCCTGGTTCAGAGTGACTGAGTCATCATGATACAGGCAATAATGCTAAAAGAAAGTAAGAGCCCAGCTGGTGCTGTTCTCATGGTTGTCAGGGACAAAACAACAAAAGACTCTACAGAACTAAACAATGATATGAAGTTTTCCTTATTTCCAGCATTTGCGATTTTCATCCAGTTGTTCAAATCTTGTCTATAATTAATTTCCCAGGTTTTTGTTATGACACTGCACCACTTGAGTGCACGCAGACACTTAAAAGCGTTTCAAGAATGTTTAATAGTTTTACTGTTTCAGAAAACACATTTTCCTCAATTTGTTTCTATAATACATTGCCACATAATACGTTGTATCAATCTAATTAAACAGTTCATTCTGCAAATAAAAAGCAAAAGGCCTGGGGGAAACAGTTTTGATCCAAACTTGGTACTTTTGCACAAGACAGACGGACCAAATAATGATAATGATAGTAATTAATAAAGGATTGGACTGGAAGCCAGCAGAGCTCCTGTAGGACAGAGGGCAATGTGTCAGCTGAGCTGTTGATGTACATCCTATGAACTAGAATACAACACTGGCATCTCTAGTTAAAAACAATGTCACAGAATCCAGAGTTGATTGTAATAAAGTAAAATTGTCTTAAAATTAGATATACGAAAAGGCTTTATGCTCTATAATACATGTGATGTCACTCTTTAAGTCCATGTGACGTTATTCTCCAAACATCTGCTTTAACTAAAGTCTGACTCCAGGGACAGAGTTGTCACCTGATCCACCTGGAGCTTCCTTTTACACAGTGAGTGAGAAACGACCATTCACACTGGTAGATTAAGTAAGTCAATTATGTTGCTGCTTATAAATCTCTAACAAATAGAGTCTGAGTGGAACTTCCTTACTTCCAGCCCCAGACTAAAAGGAGCTCTTTGTTCCTGGACCTTATCCAAGCAGGCACAAATATGTGTAAGTGTAAGTGCCTCAACATACAGTGATAATGCAGGGTTGTCCTACAAACTCATGTGCCCATGTATGCATGAATGACGCCACCTGGTAGAAATTACCTGTCATAGAGCTGAGCATTGATGTACAATTAAAGCAGGGCTCGCGCTCGGCCCCTGGCCTGCTGGGCCTGTAAACAGCAGGGGGGAGCTTAGTGGTTGCATTTTACAACTAACACCTGCCCCTTATGGGCCTGAGGTAGACTGCTCTACAGCCACGCCATAAACCTGAAGAATGAGAACTCACTTGTGGCATTGCTCTGACTGATTCTGGCATTCTTTCTACATCTTGTCAGAGTCGTTCACAACCATGTTGACACTCTCCCTTGGGAGATAACATGGTATAATAGTTGGCCATTGTATGTGCTTTAATGTGCCTGGGTGTGTCCTATTAGATCATTCATTCCATTTGGTGGCTGGTCACTCATTTGTGTGTGGCAGTACATTTGTGTCTCGTTCTTCAGTAGGAAAAGAAAAATCTTGAAAGAAAAACTGTACTTTGCAAGACCATGAAATGATTTAAAAGCAGATAAAAAAAAATCTTAAAACAAAAATAGACAAGCAACCAGTGTAAGGACTTTAACATTGGTGTAATTTGTTCTCTCCCTCTGGTCCCAGCCTGCAGAGTTTCGGATATGCTGTAGAAATAGACCACATAAGAAACTAGAACAGTGGTTGAGCCATCCATCTTCAGCTTCTTATTCAAGGTCAGGTCACAGTGGCAGAGGGTCAGTCAAGCTAGTCCAGGTGTACCTGTCCTCAACAACACTTTCCAGCTCTTTCTGAGGGATTCTGAGGTGTTCTTAGACAAGATGAGACATGTAACCTCCCCAGTGTGTTCTGTGTGTACCCTGAAATCTCCTTCCATTTGGATGTGCCCAGAAAACCTCCATTGAAAGGCTCCCAAGAGTTGTCTTGATCAGATGTCCAAACGACCTCAACTGGCTCCTTTTGGCAAAAAGGACAAAACAATCAACGTCATGAGGCATTATAAACAAGCAGCAAGTGTTTGGCGGCAGAAAATAGTTTTACAGTTATAATAATAGTCAGAGTAACAATATTGGTGGTATTTAGTTTCTGTACATCCAGACAATGAAGAGATGTTCCTGTGATATATCTCCAGATAGCTTTTTTTAAAATGTATATTCATTTTTTATTATTACTTTATAATAAATAACACTGATATTTCTGTTGCTGTAATTTTCACTTTGAAGGGACAAGTATAAACAGGTTTATTTATGACCTGTGTGGGGGGGCACTGTCAGAATCACTACATAATACTTCACTTTGTCACGTTGAAAACCTGCAACTATCTTCTCCTGAAATGATAGGTGAGGGTGAGTTATGATGTCCCGAAGGGACAAGTATAGGAGACATGTTGAGGGTATGGCAGGTGTAATCTTTCAGCACCCTCCTTTCTATTACGCAATTTGTGGTGGTGAAATCGACATTGAGGTCAGCGCGCTGAAGAGCATAAAAACTGTGGAAAACACTGACGTCACTGGAGTTGGCCGACAGATGACGTGTTGACGCCACCCACTCGTAGCCAAGAGATGAGCTGGTCACCATGAATCTCCACTGCTCTGAAAAAATCATTTAACAGACTCAAAGAGAGTTCCACTGACCTTTTCTCTTCCAGTATCGCCAAAGTCCATCACAATGTCCTCATATCACTGGAATGCATTTACTGTGATACAGAACTACTAAGCATACTAACCACTGTCTGTATGTTTGTGCGTGAGATTGCCGTCATGTTACCACTTCTATGAAGATTCTCATGTGGTGAGCAGACTTTGTTTAATTGGAGTTCACACAGCGTGCACGTAAAAAAAGTTTGCACGTGTATTTCTCTGACGTTTCCTGCCCACGCTTCAAGCAACAGACACATCCAAACCAAAACAATGCAAACAGAGAAACAAGTCGTAAAACTGACACATGTCTAAATTGGCCCTAAATCCATTGGATCTTCATCTACAGAAAACATATGACTGAAAGCACATGAACAGACATTACATTCTGTTCTCTAAAGAATCTAAAAAGCACATTTCCTGTTGGGAATATCTGCTCTCAGAGTTTTTTTAATCATTTGTAAATAATTATTTAATTGCTATTGATTTTATTGCTGTCATGTCACATTTAGACTTTTATCAGATGATTTTATCCAAAGCAACTCACAGCTTGCCGAGGGGCAGCAATAAAGCTTGCAAAATTTGCACTCAAGTTTTATGTTTTGTCTGTCTTGACTTTGTACATGACCTACCCTCATGAAAAATTCTGCTTATGTTTGGTCTGAACGTAGACCAAGATTACAGACACCTTTGGTGTAGATGACAGTGATGTTTAGAGGCAACCGCAGGGCATGAGTGTGTGTTGAATTATGAAAAAGGATGATTTTGGCTGTTTCTTGGTGAATAGCAGTTCATCATTTGCTTTTTGTAGTTCTTGGAAGCATCAAAAGAACTGGATACTAGGTTTCAAATAGGTGTTCAAGTCCAATTAAAGTTGGACAAAACATCAAAATTTTGCTAAAACAAATAATCACGTCAGTGTTCATGCAGGTCACTGATTTACAGTTCATTTTTGTTTTGACTGTGTTTGGCTTAAAGTCTCTAGGCCAGTGAGCAGCTGTTGATTCCAACATAGTTTGCTGGTTTGCGGTCACTGCTGCCATTTGTTCAACTCAAGCTGTGGTACTAGCTTGTTATCCTGACTAACATGATGATAGCACCAGTTCACCAAATTAATGGCAAACAACCATAAATTTGATGGAAAGAGCAGATTTCTTTTTCCAGACTCTTTCATTTACCATAAAATTTTATGGTAACTGAAGTCCAAAGATGTTGGTTAGGATGGTGATGGAACACATGGAATTATGTTAATTTAAACATCCATAATTCACTGACACCTTGGGTAAATGTCTGCAGAGGAAGATGCTGAGACACCACCAAGAACAGTAATGACTGTGGAAGAAAGTTCCATAGATACTTGAGAAAAATTTTAAAAATCATGTCTACCATACATACAGTTTATAGGTTTGGTCTTCTACCAGTTGGACATTTGTAGAAAACCCTCACACCACTTAGACTGGCAACTTTTGGTGTGAGCATCAGCTCTACTTTGAGTCTGAATCTTTAAGCCTGAGCCCAGACACCCTGCAATGGAAACTCATCTCAGCTGCTTGTATCTATGACTTAGGTGAAGGTCAGAACATAGATCGACTGGTAAATCGACAGCTTTGCCTTCTGACTCAGCTCCATCTTCATCACACCTGTCAGGTACAATGCATACTTTATCAACCTCTTTCAAGTGACAAAAACACAGTGATGGACACCAGATTTTATAGTATTTAATAAAAAAAATAAAATAACTATGATGGGATAATTTCTTTCTGAGTACAAGCTCAATCAGCAGTGATCCTAACTCCTCATCCCATCTCTAAGTCAGAGAGATTACACAATCTCTCTCTGACTGTTTCACTTATTTATGTTTTTTTTTTTTTTTCTTTTTCAGACTGTTAAAAGTTAACTACACACACACACACACACACACACACACACACACACACACACAGGGAGTAACATCCTTACAACACTCATTTAGCCAGCCAGAGAACATGCAGGAGACTGTGGGCTGGCGCTAATGGATTTGCTGCCTCTGCATTTTGCCAATACTGCTGTTATGTGCCATCAAATATAATGACATCACTGTTTGTCAGTTGTTTTTTTCATGCATGTGCGTAGCTAAGAGTGGGCTCCGAAGTGCCTTGTGTGTGTTGCACAGTCAGCTGTTGGCCTACTACGACTCCATGACTGATGGGTAGCAGAGCCACTGGCACGACTTCCACAGCTGCACTCCATGATGCGCTGCCAAACCCTGCACTCCACATTCCTGTATAAGGGGAAGAGATGAAGTAGTATGCTTGCATACAGTCTAGTGCATGTACATATATATACATACATATACATTTGAATGTTCTAATCAACAATTTACACATATAAACACTGAAAAACAGCACATTTGCTTTTCCACTGTACTCACTGGTTTATACGTGGTATCAGATTACTCTAAATAACTCATCTGTTTCTCATTTAGACTGGATAAGTTTGGCAACTCATCAATTTAGCTTTATAGTTGAATTCAAAAACACTAATTGAAGCACATAACAACCTATAAACCTATAGTAAATTGTAAATATATTGCTAAACTATTTACTCATTTATACTATGAGCTATATGAGTGGGATGATTTCCATTCCAAGAAAGTCCCTAATATAATCTGCCAACACGATGAGTCAGTGGAACTGTTATTGCGTAACCGAAGCATTGAAAGTCGGCCACATGCTGTATGATGTGGCATATGTAAATCAGATTATGATTTCATATCCACCAAGTAGATCTTAGAAAGTGTTTTCTTTTTCTGCTTTGCAATGAATGGCACGTGGCCCGGACTTTTAGAGGTTATTCACACTCTGAGTAAATTGACTTGACTTCATGTCAGAAGAAATTTGTTTCTCTTAATTGAACTTGTGGCTGTGCAGAAAAAAACGCTAGCCTTTAATACTGTTATTTCTTGGGGGGCATTTGTAAATTATATTATACAATACTATATACCATTGATATTATACTAGTCTACAACACATACAATAACGTCTGTGGCATCTCTGTTATTAAATTTGAACATGTCACTTGAGGAAGGTTGAGAGACAGACTGGTGCAGTGTCAGCAGTGAGACCGACGATTTATAATTTGATCTCTGCTCTGCTTTGGTCATGAACTTGGGGTAGTGATTGAAAGAATGAGACTGTGGATACAAGCAATATGAAATGTGTTTCCTCTGCGGGGTGTCAGTGTCTGGGCTCAGCATCGGAGCTAGAATGACAAGCTTCCCAGCAAAGATTTTGACTGTAGTCTGGCAAACCTTTGGCATTTTTGGATTCATTTTGTCACAGAGGAAGCAGGGTGAAGGCCTTTGATTTGACTATGGTATAGTTGTGGTTTACCACACTACTTCAAAAGTAAAGGTAAGCAAGGTAAATGGATTAAATGTGTGTATTTTGGGTTCTTTTTGGGGCAGCATCACCCCCACGCATTCAGCTTCAGTTGGGCTCTCTCTAAACTTATTCATGGATGTTTATATGCATCATAATAAAAGAAAAAAATAAAACAGAATCAGACAGACGTGATCACACTAAGTGGTTTGCAAGACCAAGCAAGTGACCGTCAGGTTCCAACCACAAACGCTTCTGGTTCTGGTTCTGGTCATGATTTAAAAATAAATGAACCGACTAATGTGACATGTTTAAAGCTGACTTACTAGCAAAACTAAAACAAATAAAGGCTGGCAGCTCTGGGATAGTGGCACTTTGAACTAAATACTAACATTAGTATTCCAGCTCTAACATTAAGCAGATGTTTACAGTACAATGTTCACCACCTTAGCAACATCCAAACATTAGCTAATTAGCACTTAATACAAAGTACAACTGAGACTGTTGGGAATAACATTAGTTCAGTAGATATCTCCTCATCTATCATCATCTGCTTCAGGTCAGTGAACAATCAGGACAAGGACAGACTGCAACGGACCATCAGAGCTGCTGTGAGAATTATTGGTGTCAACATGTCCAGACTGAAGAAACAGTCACATAGCTTCACTGCAGACACCTCACATCCTGGACGCAATATTTCCAACTTGTCCCCTCTGGTCGGCACTGCAGAACAGCAAGAACAGTTTATCGTTATTTTTTTCTTTTTGCATATTCATATCCTTTCTTTTCCTTTTTGAGAACACAAAGTCCAGTTCTCTGTATGTAGAATAAATATCTGACAAATAAATGTGATTCTGATTCTGACAAACCAAAGTGTTGGACAAAATGTTGACTAAAGGTTGGATGAAATAACTGATTATATTCCAATTCATCAATTCATGGACATGTATGGCTGCAACAACCAAAGAACAAAAATCTTAAAACTACATTTAATAGAAGACATGATGAACTAAAGTTACTAAACTGACATTGGCAATAACATTAGCAGAAATTAACTAACTCAAGCTAATGTTACATTGTAAAAGTTGGCGTTTTTGCTGACATATGATGTAATATAAACTTGTCACTTTGAAGCAAACTGTGCAGACACCATGCCTTACCTCAGAGCAAATGTCGACATCCTTGTTGATGTTGCTGAGGTTGAGCTGACTGTGTGGCCACAGGGCTTCATCCACAGGAGACACATAGCTCTATTTCACTGAGGTTAAGGGAACAGGATAAAATACACTCCGTTCTCCAGCCTTTTACAAAGTTATAAGTTCATGAATTGCAGTTTCTTTCCTATAGAGATATATGGGCAGGATGTCTATGGTGCATTGTATGGCTTTCTATGATAAGTCAATTAGGTCAACTGAGGTCAAAATTTGCAAAGATCATCAATGGTTGGAGGGAAGGTCAGAGGTCAAGATGGCAGAACTTAGGTCTGCTGTTTTTTGATGATGGTAATTCTCCTTCTAGACAGTGAAACCAGTCTGAAGGGAAAAAGAAACAGTTACCTGTGCAGGTGTTTTACCATTCATCATGTACTGGCTGAGCACTGCAGCAGCCGGCTCCTGTCAAGGCCAGTGCTCTTTACTGAGGATCAGATTTCAGTCTCTTTACAGACAGTGTTCAATAGAATACAATAGAAGCATACTTGTGCATATGTTAGTGTGCACAGAAACACTGATGATTTCCAAAAAGCTCCTACAGTTAGTTTACACCAGAGGAAGGGAATAAAAAACACAGACAAGCAGATACTTAGTCCATAGTAACATGCTTGGAACAGACCTGTAAACAGGAAACATCGTCTCCTCTGTAGTTTGTTGTTTAGTTACAGAAAACACTAAGAAAGAGTAGGAAAGTAAAGACAACCTGGTCAGTAGTGCTGGTTCTGCTGAATACAAGTTCCTGGAGTCAGGATATCAACACTGGTGTCAGTGTCACCATTTCTAAAAGTGTCCATCCAGTTTTCAATCTAAAATAGGGCCAGCGGCGTTACAGAGTAGTACAGACACCACACAGTAGAAGTGATGCCTGTAAAACTACAAATATATTGTGGAAATAGGAAGACTCTAAATCTGCTTTCACATATGACTTCAGTTTCCTTAATCATGGAAAGACAAAATACTCCAGATGAGGATGCTGCAGCTGTTCCACGTGTCGCTGAGCTGAAACCTCAGGAAATGTCAGCTTCTTCTCACCACACGGCTCCGTCTCAGCTGTTTACAGCTCTGCAAGTCGTGTATAAGGACTCACTGACACGTTGCAAATACTGAGCAGCTAAAGTGGACAAACACATAGGAAATGAAGTGTGTGTGTAAGTAGGAGACTGTGTCCAGGCTTGTATGTGTGTGACAGTTAAAACTGAACTGTTGACTATTCTTTCTTACCATTTGCCAAAATATCTAATTTTTTACCTTCTGTCAGTGGAAGGAAAGAGAAAATTGATTTCCCCTCATTGTTCAAACCTTTTTGGCACCTGGGTCTAATACATCAAGAACAAAGCAACATCTTTGCATTGAAGAATTCACAGTCATACAGACTCATATTTAACTGTGCCCCAGGCTGACAGTAATTAATGATTGATATTTTGTTTTGGCACAAAGGCATGCTCTTTGAGTTATGTCTTCTTTTTTTTTTTTTTCTCTGGGATTCCTGAAGTATGCAACACGCCTAACGAAGAACATTTTTTAGATATGACACACATTTTTAAGGCTGTGGTTTAGCACAGCAGGAAAGTCAACACACTGATGATGTTTGCATGCTACTTATCTGGAACAGCAAACACATTTGAAGGAAACATGACTGAGGCCAAGTAAAATTTTGCGTCAACATAATCCACCCAGCAAACTCTAAACTAATAAGTAAATAAATCTGAGTGGCCTCTATCAAATCCCACTTAAACTCTTGAACAATTAGCAACCATTTAAACAACAATACCTACAAGTTGGTGGCATGGTGATGCAGTCACCTTAAAGTATCAGGGATCAGCTTCAGATCTGTAAGTGTCTTTATCGATGGACGACAGGTCTCTACATCATCCTGTTGAATAAAAACGTTACTTGGAGCCAGAATCTGTACGGTGGCAATTAGGAGGTGGAGTCATGGTATCAAAGTCCTGCGGACAAAAAGTCCATCAGTCAATCTTATCTGTCAATCAAAGGGACACCTCCGGCTCTTTTATAACATCAAATTAAAACCGCAACGATCAGAGAAATGAAGACTTTACTGTTGAGAAACATTAACATGGTGTTTTAGTTTATGATCTAATCTGCAGCCACCACCAGGGGGTAAACAAGATGTTTTGGCTCCAGTTCAATTGAGATCAATCCAACACACACACACTTTACAAGCACATGGCTTCACTTTTGTGGCACTGTCACGTCATCCACCTTTTACCTAAAGTTATACAATAAGTAAGCAATAATAGAGCTATAAAATGACTCAGTCAAGTTCAGAGAAATATCAGTGGTTGCCCTTAAGTGTGGCCTTTTTCAGCTTAATGTTTTAGTCTGACAGCCTGAAAACATCAATGTTCTCTACCACACAACACACAGACACCAGTGACCAGCCAGTGAACCACTAAGTTACTAAAAGAAAGCAGCAACTAAACTTGAGACGTCTGTATCTATATGTTTTTTTTATCTTCTTTCACTGGTTTCCAAAATGACTAAATAATTAACCAGCTTGCTTTAAATATTGAAGAAGTCAACATTGACTGCAACAAGATGTATGACTCTGTATTTAACTAAAACCACATGTAGGACACAGAGCAAAAAAACCCTGACCTGTGGTGTCCTCTGGCACTTTGTCAAATGATCTGAAAATGAACTCATAAAGGAAAATAAGGTGAAGGTGAACCTGGGGAATAAAAAAAAAACTGTACCTACCGCAACATATCACCCTCTGTATATTTTCATTTGTGTGATGATGGTACAATTGTAACGCTGGTGTTTTTGTTGGGTTCAAACTTCATACAAATAAAACTTAGTGAGAGTGAGATGTGGTTGCAGTTTTTCTTTTTTTTTTTTTTCCTTTCATCTTTATTGACTTGGCTAATTTCTTGTGCAAGACACGAGGATCTGTGAGGAATGTGCACAATAGATGACTCTGTAGACAACTATGTTTCTCTTTAACGTACCTCAGCACCGTGGTGAACCACCATGGGGGTACAAATGACAGCATCCTGGGCAGAGAACCAGGCTGTCTGCTGACAGACACTGTCTGGTTGAGGAGATGGGGGGCTGCTGTGGGGAATTCAATACGTGCAGGACTTCAACCGTTCACACTTACACATGCACTCACCTGCCCACTTACTCACAGCTTCCAAGGAAAAACAATCCAGTGCCTGATCATAGCGAAGGAAAATATTTCCTCAGTGGTTTCAAGGTTTTTTTTGCTCATCTATCTGCCTCAGAGCCACCAGACTGTTGCAGCAGACTGTGAAATAGGTTAAATAGCTTGAATGAAGAATGTCCTCCTCTCAATGTGAGAGCACTCAAGGTTTGTTAGATTTTCTTAAAACCAAAGAGGGCAAACACATTTGGAAACGATGCAGAGTCTGATGAAATTTCTTCAGCATCAACTACACTTATATTGTTCCAGATGGAACATGTGAGCAACAAGGCTCTCAGGTCAGTTGTTTGTACTGCTGGGATCATCTTCTCATCCCGACGTTAAACTAAAAGCGTAAAGCACCAGTTGTGGCTCTTAGAAGCTGCAAGGTTTCATCAGCATTTTAGAAATCGGAGATTAAAGTAATGGTCCAGAGTTATTTGAACCTACATTTCACCATACCTATGAGTTGAACACTCCATCAAGAGCTATTTTACGTTGGTCAAAGTAATATCAAGTTTGACCGTGTTTTATTTCCACAACCAAACAGCTAACAATGAAAGTAAGTGGGGCCGCGAATCAAACGTATCTGAATCAACATTTTTAATCACAATTAAAGCTCAAAATAGCACTTTACTTCAGCAGTAACATGAATAAGGTCCTTATACGTAAACAGACGTACCGATAACTTAATAAGTGTACAGAGAGTTTACTAAAAAAGACTGTTTTACGAGACTTATCCAACATTATGTACAACTGGTGATGAAGTGTGTTCCAGATCAACAGATTTGTCATTTTCCTGAATGACCGGCCCATGTATCCATGAATAGCGAGGAAAATGATAAATCTGCTGATAAGGAACAACATGAAGGCTGTTCCAGATCAGCAGATTTGTCACTTTTCCTTAAATAGATCAATGAATTGGGCCTCCATAATGTAAAGTTTATATAAAAACCATTATTGTATGTTCCTCAGTGCTAATAATTAACTTGCCAGTGTGTTTTGGTCAATAGTGTTGTGTTCATGCTGCAGGGTAGTACACATCCACCCACACACACACACATCAACTTCACACTGGACTCCTTGCTGTCTGCCCACAGGGCGAACTACAACATAGGCCCCAACATGTTTAGTCTGCTGAGAAATCCTCTCGCTCCTGTGTTGTGTAACTGTCATGACCCTGACATATGTGAGTTTTTCTACTTTTTTCTACTTTCTTCCTCTGATGCACATGCTCACATCCATCATGTAGATTCATTGACAAAATATTCATCAAAGATAAACAAGACAACAGCTTCTGCTGGTCAGGACCATCTAAACAAATGGGCCCCAGACTGCACCATGTGCCTGCTGCTTGGAGGCTGAAGTTATTGAGATATTTTGCCTTTTGCCATTACACTTGGATACTTTTGGTTTTAATTATGTAAACGGGTGTGTTTCTTTAGTAGTGAGTTAGTATGTGTGTTTTATTGTCCCTGTGTGTTATCCCTTTTGTTTTTCTGTTCGTTGTCACAAGATTTGGTGCGTCACATTTCTTATTGTAGCCTGACGTCAGTCAGTCAGTCATTTTGGTTATGGTCAATACAGCCTCTATTTTACCTGTCATGCCTCAGAGCCTGTTCCTTCATAATGTACAACCAATTTTTTATTAATTCTTGGTATCTATTTATCAGAAAATCTCTATATACCATATCACTGTACACATATAATCTTACATGATTATATTTGGCACCAAACTGCAACATCATGTATTATGAACTTCAAACCCACAGGTCTACTGACATGCATATTTAAATTAAAATGAGATTATTGGTCAGTTTTGAATTGTAATTGACATAAACATATCAAAAAAGGAGTTACTCATGTGTCTTTATTGATTCCTCTCTTATTTTTCTCAATATACACTTGGTTGGGCAAAATATACAACCTCAAAACATACAAATACTGTATCCTGTATCACATATTAAAATATTGGTTTGGATTTACCATTGGTTTGGATTTACTACATCATACTGTCCAGTCCTCTCTTGAGTCCTTAAAACAGCCGTCCTCGCTGTCCTCTTCGACTCCTGCCACGTTTCATCTGAGGAATGGAGCCAAGATAAAATCAAATTAGCACTTTTCAGACAAACAAAATTTAATACAGAATGTTTTATATAGCTAAAATCAATGTCTTTGTTCTTTTATAAAGCTCTTTTACACTGTGGACGCATAAAAACGACTGAAAAATTAAATTCAAAAGGAGGAATTGAATAGAATTGTGTGTACTTGGTTTCGTGAGGTTTTCTGTGTTGAAGGCAGTTTTAACATCTGTAGTGAATAAACACAGATTCTATTCTGAACAAATTAAAGTGTCACTCAGAATAGAGGAGCGGTGTTTGGCTACACACTCACCGTGCCCTCACATCAGTCTGTTTGTATTAGTAATGGGTCTAATGATGAAAATATATGACAGTATGTGGATGGCGAAGATGAAATGACCTCATCATGTTCTCTCTTTGAAATGTACAAAAACAAAGAACCACAAACCGACTTCACCAGTCAGGCATGTTGTTTTGTAATAAGAGTCACAGCTTTGGAGCCCACCTTGACTCAACACATGACTGAAATCCTCTCATCACCCGATACCCTGTGAAACATTGTGTAAATGTTTTCTCAGTCATTTTAATTGGAGAGTTAACGTGTCTCTGGAGGAGACGATATAATGCTAATATTATTATGTCATCAGAGACATGTTAGACGACAAGAACAAAACGTACTGTACTTTCAACATTTGTGCAATGTTATAGTCACCATTACTCATCAAAAAAACAAACGTCACGTTTACTTAAGTCTACTTAAGTCTTTATTAGTGCACATCTATTAGCAGTTCCACGTGCGGGCAGTTTCTGTTTGTTCTGCTGGTTTAGTCTGAAGGTCGTGCTTTTATTTTCGAGAAATAACGACGGCAGCTCGATAAAATGTGGTGTCACTATTGGTGTCACTGCTGCAATTCTACATGCTGCACAGAAACGGCATAAAAAATTCAAAAACGTTGGTCTCAGTTGGGATTACAGGGAGGTATTCAGTGTTTTGATGTATTTCACTCTGTCTGAAATATTCAACTTTTTAAGAACATTTTCAAAAAGAATGGAGGAGTTGTTGGCCCTCAGCTATTCAACTGTTATTTAAATTTTTGATATCTTTTACAGTTTTAGAATTATTGCACTGAGTTTGTAATATGTGTGTGTATGGGGGCAAGTTAGTTCGTCAGGTGACCTGTGACGTCACCCACTGATGTTATATTGTTCAACTTTTTTTTTTTTTGTTTAGCTCTTGTTACTGCCACATCTTTTACTCCTCATAAAATAGACAAAAGTATTAACAAAATGAACATAATTGTAGAGAAATTTGTGCTGTTTCCTGCAGTGCGACGACTTCATCAGTCACCGGGCAACAAGTGAACGGCTGTAGTTGCAGTCGAACTGCAGCAAATTCGTGTCAAGTCCAGCTTTGTAGAGGAAATCATTCATCAAACTCTGCAGCTGAAAATGTTCATTAATAAATGGATGTTGGTTTCCAGGTGCTCTGTGGTTCTTTTCCACCGGGTAAAATGTCAAACTTTTAACTGATGGATTACGAGTGAAGCAAAAAAGCCAACGTAAATTATGCTGATAGAAAACGTGCACCGTCCTAACAGAGATTTTCTTTCTTTCAAATTTCTGAAATTTCTTATCGGTGTTTGTTGCAGCAAAGTCATTCAAACTGGAAATGATCGAGCTCATACAATGAGCTCTTAGCTGCGAACGCGTCAGGCTCACTAGGCATGAACATGCGTAGCAGGTCGCACTTAACAATCAATCACATGATGTCATGCAGAAGGAGAGAGAGTCTAAATTAAGTCAGCTGTCTAAATACAAGTGAATGGCAGAGTCCATGCCTCATGCACATGGGGTGGAATAAGAAACATGAACCTTTAACACCACCCTCCATTAAAAACTCATCACAGATCAGACATGTGCACACAATAGCTGTTTTCAGCGTGTGTGTGTGTGTTTCTTCCAAAGTCCATCACAAAAAGACTCCCAATTGCCAAAATATTGGCACAGGGGACACAGGGAATGAAGCATGGTGTGAAATATTTACATTACAATCAGCTCGGCTAAATTCCATCCACACACCCAGATCAAATAAACAACAAATGTTTTATTGCCAAGTCAGTGAAGAAAGAACATTGGATGGAAATGATGAGGAAACACTGAAACAATGCATAGTATTACACAGAAAGATGTTTCATCCGTTTTCACCCCTAAAAACCAACCTAAATAACACATGGTGTGAGGAATTACAGGGTTTTATCATTCAGCTTGGATCTAACATATGCTCGTCTATTCTAACAAATGCTCTTAAATCTGCAACACACAACAAAGTCTTAATTGTTCCAGGGAATATACTGTACCTAGGAACTCAGCTAACAGTTGCTTCCCTTTCACTGCAGCTCTGAGGCCACGAGTCTCCTGGGACCAAAGCAATAGAACAGGTTGTTACTGGACATTGTCCACGCCTTTATCCCCATACAGCTGTGAAAACCTGCAGCAGCCTCACATCTGGCAGCATCAGCTACAACCACCTCACCCGGTCTTAGGTCACCGCTGTCACCCAACAGTCACCTAGCACCCAACTGTCCATCACAGTCCAGGTGCAGGGGGAAGAAACCTGAAGGGTCACAGTGTTTCTGTGTAAGAGTGTGCTTAGAGTGGGTGTGGGTGTATTCAGTTTGTATGGCGGCACTGTAAATGTTTGTGTAAAATTGGTAAATTATGATGTTCATGAAAAAATAATAAATAACTAACACGATTAACAGCAATCAACTACTTTTTCAGGAGGTTTAATTAAACCCACATCATGCTATTATAAATATATAAGTGTCCGTCATTAATCCTGTCTTTGAAATTAGATTCATACATTACGACTTTGTTTATCCAGTTACACAAACTAATGAATATGAATGAAATGAAAAGTTTATTTGTTATTATTAAACTGTGAGAGAGTTGCCAGGAAGTGAAAATTGTGTGATGTATGATGAGTCTGGTCAGATTCAGACAACAAAAGCATGTATAGCACTTTGGTAAATGTGCTTCATAAATAAATAGACACACAATAACAACTCATCCATTTATTTTAATGAAAAAAAAATATTCATGAAACGTTGAATATTTCGAGTTGAGCATGAAATATATCAAAACACTAAAAACATCCGCTAATGTCCTGATTGAACCAAATATTTTGAAGTTTAAAAGGAGTTTCTAGTTTCTATGTTTGAGTCTTAGTGATTAACTCCCACTTTATTTATATTTAGACTAATCATATCAATTTATTGGCTGCCCATGGATAATAAATCATCATTAACAACTTGTTTTGAACAAGGAGCAAAAAAAAAAAAAAACCCTGACAGCCAAGAACACTGTGATGTATGACTTACAGGTTTTGATTACGATACAGATGAAAAAGAAAATAGCACGATTTATTATCTCAAAAGGATTTGCAACATAATATTTACTGTCCATAAATGTGACACTAATTACTAGAATCAGCGTGGTGAACTTACGTTAATGGATGAACCGCGGTAACCTTCTACTTTTGGAACCCTACTTTTTTGCACATGTGTGCAAACCACATGTGTGTATGTGCATGTGTATGTGTTGTGTGTTAGTGTGAAGCATAGGGTAAAAGAAGGAAATCTCCCCCAAGGCCAGACCCACAACATTAGTTAGTAACCACACAGCGCGCTGGCCAACACTAATAGCCGCAACGCCTCGGTGAGTTTAATGCTCAGTTACACACCAACATGCAGCCACCACACCCAAAGCTGAAGCCAACTCAGCCCCAAAATCCCCCTCTCTTTACATCTCTCTCTCTACATCTTGCTCTCATTCTCCATCTCCCTGGGTAACGCTACACTAACAAGACGCACATGGATCCAACACGCTTTTTTTTTTTTTTTTCGCCGGATCGTCATTTAGCGCTAACGTAACATCATCCTCATTTATCCCAACAGGGCTCTCTTGGCTTTTCCAAATATAGATGCGAGACGTTTGCATGCTTTTCCTCTGTGGCGTCATGATGTTGTTTCCAGTGCGTTGTGGAGTCGAGTGCACGACCCGAGGTAGAACAGACGTTCTGCAATCACATCATTCTGTGCTATCTGATGCTCCCAGTGGGTGGATGCTCTCTAAGAAATACCAAATATTTGTTGTAACTTCATTTTGCATTTTGAATAATCTGTGTTTTCCTGTAATCACAAACATATGTTGAGCTAGATTGGATATGATGGTCAAAGTTGTAGCTCCAGGCTTATACAGTGTGTACTGAGTCTGTATACTGAGTCATAAAGAATGCTGACTGTAAATATACAGATGTGGTTACATAATGTTTGTAGTCATACACATCCTCCTCTCTCAGCCTCTCGGACATTTTTATTGTGACTGTGACAAATTCCTCGCCGCCAACGCCAACATATTGACCAGAATCGATGGTGACAATCAAGTCAAACAGAAGAGGAATGTTAATCTCATGAGAGAAATACTACAATGACCAATCAGATAATCGGATTAATAGGGGCCAGGAAAGTGCTGCCCCGCATTAGCCCCTCGGCCTGAGCACGAACAAACGCACAACTGTTTGGAGACGTTATCATCAAAATCATATGCCTTCCTCTCTTCCTCCTCTGGCTAACTGTCATGTGGCCTGAGCCCAAGTGAATCATTAAACCAAGCTTCAGTACAGTCCAACGCGGGGATCTATTTACATGGTTTTTAGTTATAATTCTATGAAATTAAACTTCATCCCTGAAATATTAAAATAACACAAACAGGCGATAAGATGCGCATTTGAGCTATGTCATGCATGTGCCGAAACCGGGCTGTAGCTACAGTTTGAGCGCTAACGTCTTCCAAATGTGCAGTGACTTGCCGAAAGATGACATCATGAATGCATAAACCATTCGGAGTTGGAGTTCATTGCGCTGGAAAGTCCCTCTGTTTCTGGTGAAATGTGACAGCGATGATCACAACACTGCAAAACACTCGCTTCTGACCTTAGCTACCTCCAGAGAGGCTGACGAATCACACAGGCATGTTCCCACCAACCTCTGGATTCATGTGCGTTCCTGTGTGTTTTACATGCATATGGGTGTGCGAATGCCTACGTGCATGTTTTTTGTGTGTGTTCCCACAACGCAGTCCCAGCCTGCAACAGGTGCAGCTGATTAACTAATTCCCCTCTCCCTTACAGGAATTTTGCGAGGGGGAAAAACTCCACTCAGCTCCTCTCCCACGGGGAACATTTGCTTTTCATCCATTTGGCTTCTGTCCAGGCAGAATACAGAGATCTCAGCTGCTCTTTGGATTGATGCTCCTCATCCATCAGCCTTCAGAACTCCAGCCTCAAAGCTGAAGTCTGTAATTGGTTTAAGTCTGGACTTAAGGCTCAATCATAATCAATATTTGAATAAAAAACAGTCACAAAATGCAGAGTGTGGTGGATTAATTTGCAGTAAAGACATAATGGGGAACTTCCACCACAAAGGAAATCATGTTACATGTTGTGGAACATAAAGATCAAATGAGATGCAAATTTTCACCTCATGTTTTTCATTCTGTCTTCACAAAGTGAAGAGGTTGTATTGTATATCTGTGGGAGTCCACAGACAATCCTACATTTTTAGAATTCACAAGGCGCAAATGCATGAAAAAATGCATGAAAATGGTCTGAACTCACCCCGACATGCGCGCATCCAAGCCAAGATTCATTCTTTATGAGTGCTTTTATGGCTCTACATTCTGCTTTAAAATCCAACGGTTTTCATTGGATTGAAGTCAGGAGATAGAAAGGTCATAGCTTTGGCTTCTCCTGCTTCATTTCAAAAACCTCTGTGTGAAACACCAAATATTGCTGGACCACATTTGGGCCAAACAAATTTATTTTGGTTTCATCTGCCCAAATAATGTGCTGCCAACAATCACCAGGACTCTTCATGTTCCTCTGCAAAGCAGAGGAACATATAGTTTTCTTCTTCTCTGTATCAGCTGACTTCACGTAATTTCCTTCACACTGTTGGATTAGTTCCCATACATGGTATATGAAACGAGTCAGAAGTATCGACCCGTCTGCTTCCTGTATGCCCTTACCACTGCTGCAGTTGTGTTTTGGCTAATGTTCAGGGTGATGGAGTTCCTTGACACAGTCCTGGCTGAAGAGGCTGATGTGTTAACAGGTTATTTCTCCAGCTTCTCTAGGGTCTTAAATATGTTCAATGTGCCTGGAAATCCTGCAATGTGAGACACCAAGGGACAATCCTGATCAGATGCCTGAACCACCTTAATGAGTTCTGGACACTGCTCTGGTTATACCATGACTAACACGGTCTTCAAAACCATTTGGGTTAAGATCACTCACACTTGCAATTGCACATCATTCAGTCTTGTCAAAAGTAACCACAAAACAATGGACAAAATATGTCAGTATCAATTAGACTGTTGATTTCAACACAATGTTGTTTAGCTTGACACAGAGTTAAGTTGCACTCTTAACAAGGTAACAAGGTACCATGGCACGGTTGAGGCTTTCTAATAGAAATTACACTAGAGAAGAGGCCTCAATAGACAACTGAATCATAAATGTGAAACTTCTCGCTGAGTGTTATCTCTCTGTTATATCTCTTAAACAATGAAAGTTTAGATAATATAGAAGAGAAATAAACCACTGCTGAGAATCCCAGGCTGCTGCATGAGCAGACACGCTGCTCATGTTTATATCTAAACATACAATTGTTGAATGAAACTGTTAAATTAACCTTCAACCCAGTTATCTATCAAAGCTGATGTGAGGAGGAGTGATTCAGTGAATGGTTTCCTCCTTAAACATATGTTCTTTTCCCTCCCTCTTCTTCTCTTGCCACAATAATGTTTAGATTCTCAGTGTTCCTTCCTCCCTCCTCCTCTTGTTTTGCTTGTTCTTGAAAAACAGTTGTGAAATTATTACCTGAAACCACAGCTGCGGCTCAGGAACATGCTCTTTTGATAAAACCACTGGCCTTAGAATGATAGCAGAGTGAACGAGGCATAGATGAAGTGGTCCTGTTGGCCAGAAAATGTCAAACACGCCTGTAAACTGATCAGACGCTACAACTTTCCCACAGACAAACTGCCCACTGCGGTTTCACTGGCACGTTTAATAAAAACAACACATGGGGTCTGCATCTGTTTGGTCCAGTCAGTATCAGCTGTTACTTCTTGTAGGTGATAGAATATCATTAATATGTCGATGCCAGTCTTATTATGAGGATGTAAACAAATGTCATGATGGCTGAGACAAATGGTAGAAGAAAAAGAAAAAATCCAAAAAATCCTTCATTATCTAAATTTGATGTTAGACACGCAGGGAATGTAAAACCATCTGGGAATAGTGAACAAACACCCAGATCTGTCAGGGGGTGGATGTTTTGCTCATGAGCTCTCCTGCTGCTGGGGCAGGACACTGGTTATATGTGACTTTATCAAGAACATACACATAGCATCTTATGATTAGCTTTTTATGTTGTGTGTTCTTTTGGGGGATACATTTATCTGAACTCTGATGTGATCACATATATTCTGCTGTTTGAATTTTTGATCCAGTTGATGCTTCCTTCATGTCTTTGGTTACAGACCAATCAGACAGAGCTGTTATTTAGTTTTGAGGAGCTATGACTGATTATTCTTTAATATTACTAAGAATGATGTATTATAGAATTGTTATCTATCAATTTTATTTTACTTCTGACAAATACAGGCAAGTGATTCACTGATCCAGTTCAAACTTGTGCAGTCATGCTTGTCACACATGATGCAAGGTGTAAAAATACTGTGGAACTGCCAGTGAATGATGGTGTGACTGGTCGATTCCAGCCACACAGAAGTGTGTGTGTGTGTGTGTGTGTGCGTGCATGCAGTAAATCCCATACTACACACCTCTGTCAAACCCTTTCCTGAAGTGAGATGTACTGCGAGTCACTCATCTTTCAGCAAATTGATAGGATGTAATGATGAAACATCCTCAAAAGTGAAGCAGGTGAAATGACATGAGCAACCTAGAGGAAGACACAAGTGGCCATTGTTACAGTTGGTATTTCTCATTTTGAAACCATGAAGTCCATCTTCCTCAAGCCTCTGTCTCTTGTTGGCTGGTCAATTATTAGTCCTTTTTTTTTTAATTAAATATATTTAAACTTTATGTGAATACATATACCTCACATACTTTTTTTTCCTACAGAAAGTAGTGGCTTCACAACTCTTAGTTGCTCCTGCTCTTCAGATCTGAGCTTTCAGAAGATGGCTAGTTTAAAGAAATTTAAATTATTTTGACTATTTGATTGATTCTAAAAAAAAAACACAATCATTTTACACAGAGTACACCGGAGAAACGACCCCATTGTTTGCTTTTCTTGCTTCGTTAAATCAAAGTTTTCTGCGTAATGCGAATATCTCGCAACACAACACAAACCAAACAGAAACTCAAACTAGTTTTTAATTCTTCAAAAATAAAACTCAAACTGAAATAGCTTGTTTGCTTCGAAAACTAGACTGAAATGGAAAAACCAGAATGGAACTCGATGATAAAAGTGAAATAAATTTACATAACTATACAAACAGAACACCCACGACTCTAAGCAATGATTCCTGGAGTCAACAACATGATCAATCAACAGTTAATTCATCAGCGTGTTGTGGCATTAAACAAGCCAGGATTGATGCTGTTGTTGTAGCAACATTAATAACAGGACTGTGCTTGAGTGTTACAGCTTTCATCCATTTCTGAGAATATCTGTCATCCAACAGGTCCTGGTTCCACGGGTGGTCTGATTTGATGACGTGACAGTTGTGGACTGGAGGCAGATTCCTGGTTGGGAAATAAGAGGTTTTGTGTTTTCTTTGTGTTTTTTGTTTTTGTCCTGGGTTCACCCTGAAGAGAAGTTTCTACCACTGTAATCTATGTACAGCAATAAATTTCTTCAGTCTTTTACATTCGACCTCTGGTCTCTTTTGGTTTTTCTCTTATGTCAAACTCTCGCAGCCTCAGGCCCGGCGTCAAACAGAGAGTTTGGCTTTGCTCCCTTTGCACATGTTGCAACAGGCTGGCTGCAAATATCTCTGATCGACAAAGAGATTGTTTTCCATCACTTTTTAATCAGATCTGACCTGCCTGTGAATACAACAATCATCAACAATCATCAAATTGCATAAAATACCAGGTTTGAAGTCAAGTAGACCAACAAGTAGGCAAGAGGCAGGTGTAGAAATTCCTGTCTCTGAGTGTTTAAACATAGCATGATCTTGTAATTTCCTTTATATGGTACCTGTTGACAATGGATAAATATGTGCAACAGCCATCACTGAAGTTTTTAGTTTCTTCTATGTAACTTGTGATTTTCCTGCTGTCACTAGTCAAAACACCTGCTCTAATATCTATTTGACATTTTCTATTGACTTATGAGCAAAAAAAGCTGGAAAAAAATCGTTCTTACGTCAAACCGAGGTGGAAAAGTTGGTTTGAAATGAAAAACAGTACAACATAAATGCCAATTTTCCATTCTGTGCATTGTTTTTTTTTTTTTTTTTTTTTTACCATTCAAGATCTGACTGGCTCTCTTTTTCTTTTCCTTCCTCTTTGAATACAGCTGGATTTTATTTACTTAACCTTCAGCTGAACCATATAATTTATACATATATTGATTTAGTTTTTAAGTTTTAGTTTTAAGTGACTTTGTGTCAATAAATCTATTTTCTGTCACTAATTATGAATTGTGTTATACGGTTTTAGGAACATGCTGTGTAAAATAAATGTAATTGTCCTTTAAAAAGACCTGTCTGTCAATGTGGTGGCAGGTATGTGATGTTGTTTCCTGTACACAGTGGCGTCATGGAGACACTTAAACAATCTTAAATAAGATAAGATACATTAAAACAATTTATTGTATTTTATGAGTCGGGAGGAACCTGGAAAATGAATCGTTCTCCTGTTTATATTTAGATTTAGATTTAGATTTTGCTCGGTCTCAAGGTATCTGCTGGGATCAGTAAAACTCTCACAGTGTTCTTCTTCTTCCAGAGACAGGGTTACGACTAGTCCTAAGAGAACTAGAAATTAAGCCATAAATTAACTGTCCTGTTTAAAAGCCGGTGGAGACGCTAAATATCGACTGCTAATTCTCTGTGTGATGGCCTCAGTCATTACACTAATGTCTCAGAATGACTGCACAGTGATTTATTGATACTTAAAAGTCGTAAATATTGCTGATGTCTTTGTGACCTTTGTGTACGTAGTTCCAGAGTTGCCTTTGGGTCCAGAGGCTGATTCTGTGGGGGAAAAGAATGCAATGGCTTTACAATGGCTGTTTGTGAATAAACAAGGCCACAAAACTAATCCTAAGTTAATAGTTCCTAAATTAGCCTCTGTATTAACATGGACACAAGAGAGCACTCAAGAAAATAATCTGTCATTAATGGCAATAAAAAAAAAAAAATAAATAAAAAAATGCAGACAGTAATTGTTGTGACTACAGACTGTGCACTATTTTCCTGTAGCAGTGATTTGGCCAAACAATCATATCACTCTCAAATAATTTGTGCATCCAAAATCACTCTGATTTTATTCTGAAATTCCCAGTCGGAGGTTGTGAGTTCTTGCTGCTCAAAGTTTCTTGTGGACCTTTGTCCATTTGTTGCTGCTCTTATCCCACAGTTAGACTGGTTGCTTATTTCGTGGTGAGTTTGAAAATTTGGACATGGCTGTTTATGAGTTATAAGTTCAGTTGCTCCTAGCCTCGACTCATGTCTCTTTTCCGGCAGATGGACTGGAGCTCCACCATCTTGGCCTGTGGCGTTGTTAGTTCTTGTCCACACCTCGTTGTACCTTGTCGTAACCAACAAGTACAGCATCGCCTCAGTGTCCTCCATTAATGTTTACTGATGTTTTTCTGTCGCAACATCACAACACTTTTGACCCCACTCACCCCATTCACGTTGAGGAGGTACCCAATTGTAAAGGACAATGATGTGTCTGGTACCAAACTGAGCAGAGTTGAGCCGAGTAGAGCTAGAATAGTGTAGTGGAAATGAGACATTAGACCAGATCTTACAACCCACAAGACCCAAAGAATCTACTGCATTGAGGCAGTGGAAGTGGGACCTCACCAATATAATGCAAGTAGTTTTAATGTTGTGGCTGATCTGTGGATGTTGGAAGGTCCATGCTGTAACTCCACTGGAGGACACTGATATACAACATATCTTTTCACTAATTGTTTTAAATCACAACATTATAAATCCATATGCAAAAAAAAAAAAAAAAAAAAAAAGTACATACATATGAAATTGAAGTGAAAGATGCGTATGGAGGCAGGTGAGGTGAGCTTGAATAAAAGATAAGTCTAATACATTTCATGTAGACAAAAGAAAAACAGAAACAGGAAAAGGCACAAGGAAGACAACGGAACAGAACAAATCACCAAAACAGATGAACTGCCAAAGAATGAAGGAAAGGTTAAACACACTAAGGTGTTGAAAGCAATCAGAAACAGGTAAATGAATCAGGGTCTGGGCAGGAGGGAAACACACATGGGCAGGAAGTAAAAACAACCGACAAACAAGAAAAAGGAACTAAAACAGGAAATGATATGAGTCCAAACAGTAAGGGACTAATCTTGTTTAGAGCATGGACCTAACTGTTAACAGATTGTCATGATGTTAAATGATAAACATTTCAACTGTACACTATCAAAGTGATGCAGCATTACTATCAGGAACTACTAGCACCCAGAATATATTCTCTTCTTGTGTACAGTGATAAATACTTACCATCAAAACTATATTATTATTATCATAATTTTAAGTGACTGAGTGCACTATTGTCCATACCATTAACTTAAGACATCCTTGGATGTCATAGTTCATGTGAAGTTTGCCAGAAAAATTCACAGTTCAATCTAAGAGACACTGTTTTCTGCAGGATCATCACAGCAGCAGCTGGCTTCTGCTCTCCAACAGGCTGAGATGAGATTCTACTTCATCATCGCTTGTTTAGAAAGACACAGATGGGATTATCTAGAGGAACAAAAAGCCTCTTGTGTTTTGCATAAATCGTATTCACAGATATTACGCTGATGATTGGGTAGAATTATAACAAACTGTTATTCTGTTGCTAAATTACAACAATACTATGATAGGTAGGGTCATAAAAACAGCTGCTTTCATCCAGGGCATTACCCCAGAGATGGACACATGGATGGATGAATGGATGGATGGATGGATGGATGGATGGATGGATGGATGGATGGATGGATGGATGGATGGATGGATGGATGGATGGATGGATGGATGGATGGATGGATGGATGGATGGATGGATGGATGGATGGATAGATGGATGGATGGATGGATGGATGGATGGATGGATGGATGGATGGATGGATGGATGGATGGATGGATGGATGGATGGATGGATGGATGGATGGATGGATGGATGGATGGATGGATGGATGGATGGATGGGTGGATGGGTGGATGGGTGGATGGGTGGGTGGGTGGATGGATGGATGGATGGATGGATGGATGGATGGATGGATGGATGGATGGATGGATGGATGGATGGGTGGGTGGGTGGGTGGCTCTCATGGGTGGGTGGTCTGGTTTTTCTCCAAAGATCTGTCTCCGATTATCTAATCTACACATTTGAAATTAGGACCCCAACAGGTTCCTCAAAGTCTCCCTTGAATGATTAGATCTGAGAAAGCAGCTGCAGCCTGAGGGCTGAAATAAGAGTGCTTCTGATAATAGAGCGACAAAGAGAGGAAAAGACAGACAAGGAGATGCAAAGATAAAATCTATTAAAGTGCAAAAGATCAGGCAGAGACAGGCAGTCAACAAAAGCAGTGATCACTACAGAGTTGATCCGCTTCTACTGATCCTCTCATTCAACTCAAGAGCAGCTATGGAGATGTCCATCAATCAAACAGCTCCAATTATTTATTAGTCACTTTTTTGTAATACATGTAAAAGTGTGGTAATGTAGATAATTAAAGTGGTAGTTAGTCCCCACCCAAAAAAAGACATTGGCAACAAAAGTAAGCATAAAGCAGGCATGTCAGTGTAGGATTATAGCTAAGATCATTTGCAATCCTGTAAGCCCTAAGAAGCTTAATAAGTATCAGTGCCAATTCTTTCTGTTGAACAGACCAACCAACCTCAAATCCACAGACTAACTCCAACAATCTACTTTAATGGAGCTAGTGATTTTGAGTTATCGCTAGTTTTTATCCATTTTACACATTGTAAGACATATATTATGCAATTTTTATGACCATATATAAGATTTCCATGAATATTGGACAAATAGGCTGTTGTGCAAATTGACTATAACTCATTAATTATTGATGAAAATCCTCTAGGTGTTTTCCACTACAAGCCACTGACCTTTGATCCATTCTTAATATAAATATATCAATTAAAGTAGCTTTAAATGAATTATAGAAGACAAGCAAGTCCAAAAACTACATTTTGACCAAGCACGTTTTGCTAACATATGGGCCACAAGACTCTGCTTGTTAAGGTTTTATTCTTTGCTATTAAAACTCATATAAACAGAACAACATGCCTCTAAAAAAGATAGTTGTCTGTTAATTGCCCACTCAATCTGCCTCATTGGACTGTATGTAAACATACAGCTACAGTTTGCCTGGTTTAGACCAGACTAGTCTGAGAGGCCACACAGGGTTCAAGCCTTTGATCAGTCACTAGTATGTGAAGCAGTACAGTCAGCTGCCAGATAAAATAGTCAAAGAGGCTTCAGGTTGTGCTGTAAACGGTCAGACCCCCAGAAAAAAAAAAAAAAACGTCCCAATAAGACCAAAATGACAAACTACTCCTCTCCATCTTTGACTCTTCCTGTCTGACTTTTTGAAACTGTATGGGTTGTGTCTTTTCAGTTCATTTAACCTTTTCACACACAGCATCCTGCACAGTGGACTGATACAATCACACTAACACAACCAGCCTTGTCACGCTGACAATGAACAGATGAAGTACAATATTTTAGTAGGTTGTTAGACAATAGCTGGATGCTTTTTCATGTCTTCTATTATTGTTCTTGAATATTTTTTGTGTATTAATCAATCGTTATATTTCACTGTCATATTGGGTCACTCAGATCACTTTTAAACTGTTGATGCCTGCTCACTTATATAGGCAGGTACATCACTGCTTTAAAACACAAAGGTCTCAGATTTCTGTCTTGTTCTGTTTTTCTTTCCCAAACATTTTATAAGTTCATGTATGATTTTATGAGGTTATGAGGTTGAACTTGTGTTCACTGATGTGGCTGTCATGTAGTCATATATAGTTAAACACTACCAACTTTCCTAGATTTTGACATCAGGAACCAACTCCACCATATCTCCATTTACAGATAACTGCTTCCAACCTTTATGCTAAGCTACATGCTAATACACACAGTATAAATAGAGTGGAAATGATTTTCTCCTCTAATTCATACTATTCCTTGTATTTCTTGGCGACTACAGTTATTAATATTTTTATGAAGGTAAACAGAGGCCAAAAAGCTGTGAATTAAATTGTTACTGATGTTGAAAATCTTCTGAAGCGTGAGGGCGGGGTGCGGCCAGGGAACAACTGAATAAGTTAATATCGTAATGTTCTAGAAATAGAGAACATTCCTGTACGTACGTGTTGATATTTCTTTGGCTGTGTCACCGATGATGCACTCGAACAGGAGGTCAAACATTTTATTCACCATTACCTCAGCGGGCTGTTCCAAAGTTTGGTGCGGTTTGACAGATGGAGGCTGATTTTCCCCCAGTTTCACACAGCAAATACAAGCATGAGCACCATTATTCAGACATTGACAGGGTGGGGGTATTAATTAGGTAGATGAGGATTACGGTGGAGGTTTGTGTTTTGACTGCTCAGCAGTTTGGCTGCATTGCGACAGGAAACCAGCGAACAACTGGTTGGACTGGGAGTCACCCTCCCCACTCCAACCGCACCCACCCACCCACCCCTGCCTCTTGCTCCTCTCTTTTATTTATATTCCTCTAATGTCTAAAGCTTGTAATGTATTTACCTCCTTTATAACCAAGCAACAGCTTCATTCTCTCACTCTTGATGCTTTCTTTTCACCAGTCATAGAAACTCGACATTGACACTAAACTATTTTAGATTTTCTTCTCTCACTAAAAACATTCTCACTTTTAACCATGATGTTAAATCTGATCCCGAGTCTCCTTCTGCCTCATCCTCAACAACCACTGCCTCCTTCTCCAACAGAGCAGTAACAGGTGCATCACTCTTACTTTACCGTGCAGCGCCTCCCTGTGGTCTCTTTCATAATGGACACCAAGTCATCAGTTCGGTTACGTTGCCACCTAGAGGTGAAGGTTTTAGTCATGTCAGACACTCCCTGAGATGCTAAAATACACTTAGTTTGGTAAAAGATGTTGTAGATTAAATTTGTGCATATGTGTCTTTAATGACGAAAAGCATCAGTTCATCACTGTCCAGAGGCATTTAATTAGTTTTAATATTTTATTTTCAGCTTTTTTTTTTTTTTTTTGTCTCTATTTAATTTCTCAACCCAGCACTTTACTGAAATAAACCTGACTCATATGCATATTTATATGTTTATATTTGTGAAGCATGTCTTTATCACGTGTCATGTTTTTTCACATGTGAAACCTTTGGCCTCAATATTTTCTATAGAACTTCTTCAGGTTATTTCTGAGAATATGATATCATTATTATAATTGATATTAGTTCATAATATTAAATATTATTTCAGAATATCAAATGTCAAATATTTATAATTTATTTTAAGGTTAAAACATTTACCTTAACTTCAACAGGAGCCAGCAGAGGGCGCTGTAGAGCAGCACTGATGTAGTATTACATTACAAAACATTCTTCCTTTAATCTAATAGACTCACTTTATTTTGAAATGCTGTGTGTGTGTGTGTGTGTGTGTGTGTGTGTGTGTGTGTGTGTGTGTGTGTGTGTGTGTGTGTGTGATTTGCAGGCTTTTTTTGGAAGAAGTTGCATGAACTGTTTTCATGGAGTTTCATGGACAGGTTGTTACTAAAAAGCAAACCACACTCTGCTGAGCTGCCTCAACATCTTGTGAACCACAACAAGATTATCAAAGCAACCGTGCAAATGTGCTTTAAAGTGGCGTTAAATGTTTTCATTAAAAAAAAAAAAAAAAAAAAAAAAAAAAAAACAGACCAGTCAAGCTTTAAAAGATATACAAGTCCATAAAAGTCAAGTTTTGTCTTTGTCTTTTAGAGGGTTCAGACCTGTGTGCGTGTGTGTGTCTGCATTTTATTATATAAGAAAGAAAACATGAGTGAGACAGCGAATGAAAGGTGGAGTGTGCCTGAGTCTGGGCTGTGACGGGAGCAGATTGCATAACCTGTCGAATACAAAGAACATGTGGTTTGCGTGTGGATGTGCCCGTGCTGCAGGCTGATGCTGATGTTGATGTCAAACAACACCTTTAATTCATTTACTGCCCAAAAAATACCACATCTGCTGCACGTTGCCAAAGAGGAGGCTGAATCACAAACATGGGTGCCGCAGCGATGCAGCTGATTGGATCTGTGGTTTGGAACAAAGTGGATGCTGACAAATGACGCCGCGGCTGTTGTTGTTGTCTGTAAATGTTGTTTTCTATGGGAATTAGTGTAATTAAAGTTGAAGTATCTGAGACAAAACAATCTCACCACAAAGTCCATTTAACAGCTGTTCTTCAGCTTTCCAGCAAGACCGAATGTATTTTCAATTCATCTCTAAGATTTTTTTGCATTACCAGATAAACGCATAATTTTGTGCTGCACATATTATTCATTTTCCAGATTTAAGAAATAGTCAGTCGTTAATAGGAAAACAAGATGTTTTTGTTGCTGTGATTAACACGTACTCTTCCTGCAGGGTTGTAGCTCTAATGGGCCAGGAGACATTTCAGTGATCTACATCAACATCAAACGATCCAACATATTTGGGGTTAAGCTTTAAAATCAAATCACAATTTGACATTGAAGGCGACTATGGAAGAAGAATAGGTCATTGTTGTGCTGAGTACTGATCCTGCAAACAAGAAAAGAAGAGTCCAGTTATCAGTGGAGACAAAGAAGAAAGTCACACATTAACATGATAGACAGAGACACAGTCAGGTTGGGCAGGTTCAGTGTCCCACCACAATTCATAAGGTGCAGACAAATTAATGCTAAACAATGTTTTACTTTGCCTTTATCAGGGTTTTATGTCCAACTTTGGCTTGTCCAACAGGGTTGTCGATTGCCACTGTAATTCATATGATCTAGTTTTTAGGGTGTTAGGTTTGGCTATCGCTACATAGCTAATGTTAGCATTAACAGCTGTTGACTTACTAGTCTAGATGAATCATTGCTGCCTCCAGATCAGTATAAAAATATCCTGTTTCCTTTACTCACCAAGACCTGTCTAAAGTGTTGACTCTTATGCGTCACCTACTTGCTTTTTACACAAGTGCTAACCAACTTCTTTAACAATATTACATATTATGACCATTTGCAGAAACTACATTTGGCTGCAGGCTTTTGGTTTTTTTTTCTGATCCTTTTAAAAATGTGTCATCTATGTTTATGGGGGAATTAAAGTAGCTGATGAAAATCATGTGGAATCATAAAAAGCTATTTTTTTTTTTTTTTTTTTTTTTTTATTTAACCCCTATTTAACCAGGTTAGCTTGTTGAGATGTAGAATCTCTTTTTCAAAAGCGACCTGACCAAGAGGCAGCAAAATTTTACAGAGCAAGTAGTACCATAAATAAGATTTGTACAAGGAGTAGAGATTTAAAATAAAATAAAATAAATAAAATGTTAGAGATAGTTTAAATGAGTAGCATCTGATCTAAGAACAGTGACAAAGCCCAATGCTCTCGAGTTCTTTAGTTTTAAGAAGTTCAACAAAGCTATTAAGAGGGATCAGGTCCGACATTTTTAGATCATCTTGCAGGGAGTTCCACGTGGAGGGAGCAGCATAGCGAAAAGTCTTTCTCCCCAGTTCTGTGGAAACATAAGGAACAGTCAGGGTGAAAAAGCCAGTGTATCATAGACTGTGATGTCCAAGTTTCCTAACAAGGTGAAATCCGAGATTGGATCGGACCAAATGAGCCTTTTTTTAATTTTATTTTTATGAATCATCATTGAACTTTTGATGATTTCATCACATTTAGTATTCGATTCTCCCATTCATCAATAAAGATGCTGAACTGGGTTGACTCATCTCCATAGCAACTTGTGACTCACCTTTTCTTCCCGCTCCCTCTGGGCGCAGTTGTTAGTGACACATGCGACTGTGTTCGATCATGTGACTGCATGGCAGCCTCCCCATAAAAACACCAAGCTCTCTCGGTGGAGGGCCTCCTGCCAGTGCCACTCGCAGCACGGACCGTGCAAAATCAACATGATCCAGGACTTATCCCAAATCCTGTGAATGTTTCGAGACTGCGTGTGAAGGAAACGGCCCTGGTGTCAATCAGTCTGTCATCCACCATGACGAGGCGCCTCCTGAACCACAATCACATTAAAAACAGTCTGGGAATCACGTAACAAACATTTTTTTTATTACTATTATTATTTTCATTGGACATGGCAGGTTTTTTTATTCTAATTGAACTGTGTTGTTTTGATTGACAGAGTCAGAGTCGTGTTTTTTTTCTCTCCCTGATAATAAAACCACAGGGAGAAACAGAAAATACTTGATTTCTTGCATTTAATTTACAAATCAAGTCTTTTTATAACTACCACTTCCTAATCCTCTGAGGCTGGGGTGTCTGGATGTGCACTGACAAAGGAAACAGAATATTTAATTAAGTTTTTGATGAGTCTGAAAACCGGTGAAAAGTCGGTTGAGTCTAGAGCTAAAACCTATTTGATCAAGTGAGTGACAGAAAAAACTTTAACAATAAATAGTTTCTTGATTAAAGCTCCCAAATGTGAAATGTGCTGCTTTTTGTTGTGTCTCTGCTTCCGTTCACTGTACAAAAATGAAGCAAAAATATCCTAAATATAAGCGTCAGACATTTCAACACCAGGAAGATTTCACCATTATCTCACATCGTCACTATAGTGAAGCATGATGGTGGCAGCATTATACTATGGGAAGACAGAGAGAAATATTAACAGATAAATATTCTTGTTTCTTGTCAACTACTTCATTGTATAATCGGCCCAAAACATTTTGTGTGGTCACACACCACCAACGATTGAAAGTTTGAGTCCAAATTCGAAACGATTCCCCAGAGATATTATTGAAGTATCGTGTTGACAAGCGTTGAACAGACGGACGGACGACCTGAAAACATCGTGCCTCTGGACGCTGCATTTATTGATGCGGAGGCGTAAAAAGATCAAGCCAAAAAAAATATCCTGGATACGAGTGCTGCCATTTCTGCACCGGAGCCAGAGCGTGCACTATTGAAGCCCAGGGACTCGTGTCGTGTCTTCAGATGAAGACTGAAATATATCTTATTAAAAAAAAAAAATTAATTATAATAAAAAAAAAAAAAAAAACATTTAATACATTTATCCACAATTGTCCCTCAGTGTTTGAGTATTTAACTAATCCATAGTGTTGCTTTCAGTTTTATCTGTAAATCTGATGTATGAGGGTTTCTTGGCAACGCTAAGTTGCTCACCCTCCCTGAACAGAAACTGTTCCAAGAAATGGGTCTGATTTTTATTAGTGGGTATTTAAAGTTTTCATCCACACTTTTTGTAGCTTTTGGACACAAATCATGAATCTGCAGGCTACGGCAAATTAGTGGTAAAGCTGATGGAGCGTAGCGAATGTAAAGGTCTATACAGTGGGTTAGATTAAAAAAAAAAAAGAAAGATAATATAGAGTGTATAAATGACGCTGTATTGGAAGAGAAGGTCTCTGGTAAGTCTGTGGCAGTGAGAGACAAGCCCAAGTAAAATCTCATAAAAAGAAAAAAAATAACCAAGCAACTCACCAGCCTCTTGTAAAATGTATGAACCACGTCAGGCCAAGAAAATAACGAGCGTGAACAACAAGTTGGAGATTTAATAAATCATGTTTGCTAACTTTATTGTTTCTTTTTTTGGGGGGTGAGGGTGGAGGTGAGGGGTGGGTGGGAGGAAAATATACTCAGGAACAAACAGCGGATTTTTAAAAGGCTGCGATAGGATCTACGACGAGAGATGACGAGGAACACGGATACAAGACGTTTCCGTTCACGTGCACAAAAACCGACCGCCACAAAAAACAAAAAAAAAACTCATGTGCAAAAAAGTGAGTACACAGAAACAGTGTTTTTTTTTTTTTTTTTTTTTTGGTCATTGTCTTCACAACGTTAACATTTGGTGCAAATACATACATTTCCAGGAACAACCAGCACAGTGCATTTTCTCTATCATCTACTGTTGATTAAAGCAGATAAGTAAAGCGTCAAGTGTCATGCAGTTTTATAATGATACGGTGAAGGCATGCAGCAGTGAATATTTGCTGTCTTTTTTTTTTTTTTTTACATGAATTCCTTCATTAGATTAAAAAAAAAATACAATCCTCCACAACGTAACAACTGTAACAGCTTCAACACTCAAGATACAAATATACAAAAACAACACAGTTCACAGTGTCACGACACAGACGTGAATTATTGTGGTCAGTGGTTCCTGCAGGACGCAAACTAAACCGAACTTCATCAATCAAATCAGCCTGTAACGCAGCATCCAGGGAATCCCAAGATAAATCATCAATAAATAGGTTAATAAATAGACTTGAATCACAGGTTAACAAAAATGGCAAGAAACAAGGAATGTAACACGAGGATGAGACCATTAAATCACAATATAAGTGCAAAACATTACAATGACAGATAGTTTACGAGATAGAATATGATGTTCCCCAAGTTGGAATTAGAACCCAACATGATAGAACATTTGATTTATTTTTAAATGACAAATACTGAATATCTTAATAACTTCATGTAACTCATGGAGCCGGCGCATTTTTAGGGTTTATAGTCAGAACATTTAAATGTTGTGCAACCGCTGTGACATAAGGCAATTAAACACTAAGGCAAAAAAAAACAACCTCCAGTTGTGTTTTTTTTTTAAGGTGAGTAAAGCTGCGTGATTGGTCATCAGGCATCGACGTCTGGAATAAACTGCTGAACAGACAGTTTTTTTTTTTTTTTTCATAATTATTTGTCAGGAATGTTTAGGGCCGACACAACTTTACAACTTTGCATCGTTTACTGAAGCAAAAGAGGAAAAAGAGATAAATTAAATATAATTAGACAACATTATATTAGTCAAAACGCATCTGATTCAGCTCAGGAAAGTTGAGGCAGGAAACACCTGAAGACCGACAGTTTCCACAACAAACTGAATCAGTGTTCAGAAACGACTGGAGCTCCAATTGGAGCAAAACCGAAGGTAGAGCCACATCACAGGCTTCAAAAATCTCTATAAATGACCAGATAAAAATCATAAAGACCTTTTTTTTTTCTTGTTACAGGTTATTTGGGGAAAACCTACATTAGCACTACATTATCTACTTAAACATGATATGTAACCAGTTAAAAACAAGAAAAGTAAACGTTCTCTTGCGAAAAAAGGCCTTTTTTAAGTATCTTCAACTCTTCATACGCTACATAAAACACAAATAAACGCAAAAAAAACCAAAAAAAAAAACAAAATCACCACTCGAAACACATGCTCCTTCAGGAAATCTCAGATTTAGAAAGTACAGATCACATTATGTCAGAATCACATGTGGCTCTGCACAAAGCCAGCGGATACTCATTGATGCGTTTAACAGAAAATAGGAAAGTGAAGTTAAATCCCTAAAGAGTGCGAGATTTAGGTTGGCGGAAAAAGGAAATCCTAGTTCTCCAGATAAGAGCAGCAGGTGTGAGGACTTGTACACAGAGACTGTGAGAAGGATGAGGGCAGTGTGTGAAAACCATCTGAAGCGAGTTTAGACAAAGCTGGGGGGGTTTATCGAGCAGGAAGAGGCTGGATGTGGACAGCGGATGATGCTTCGCCACATGTTTTGATCCACGTTGCACATCAGACGCAAGATCAAACGCAAAACAGGTGCTGTCATGTAATTCAAGCTGCTCTGAACGTAATGTGTTTGTACACAGGACACCGTGTTCAAGAGCCTCGTATGTCAATGCACATAATCAGAGACAGAAGAGGCTGACGTGAGGAGTTGCACGTTTAACTCTCCTCTCCACAGAAAATGGTCGCGATGCTCTTCAGCAACGCATCAGAGGCAACTGTCATGGCGATGGAGAATGATGAAGAATGACAAGAAGGATGTGCTGCTGTTCTCATTGGTCGTCTCCTCATGCTAGCGTCTTCTCAGGGTTTTTAGTGAGGGTCTGCAGCAGGCTTCTCTGGAAGTCGTCCTCATGTAGTTCAGGAATCAGGAACTCCAGCAGAAGGTCAAATATACTGTAGACCAGGTGTCTAAGAGCAGCAGAACCAGCATAGTTTCTTTGGTGACTTTATGATGATCAGTATAAAAATTCTTCCATGACTGTATAAATAAATTACTTTAGAATGCACTGTATTAGGTTTAATATATTGTTAACCCCTAATATGTTTGGTTAGTTAAGCTAACATTTAGCATTTAGCATTTCCATCATGCTGAAATCTGATGAGTAGTTGACACTGATGTTAAGTTTGTCACCTACAGTTAGTGATCTGGGGGCTGGTTACTAACTAGTAACTGAGATTTAAATCAAATAGAATATAAACAATCTTTTAAATGATGTTATCTATATGATATCATAAACCACACTAGGACTAACCTTGACCTCCATCAGATCCTCGGCCTCTAACCAACTTTCAGCTACAAACCAGGCTGATTTTCAGTATTTTCAGACCCAGAATGTGGATCCTCAAATTAACTTGAATGGCTCAAATATACTCCGTCTCTCCGCAGTCAGAAACCATTGTCTGGTGAGAGGTGATATGCATCTCCTCCAAATATTTCAATCCTCCACTGATTTCTGACCAGAGTCTATTAACTGCAGCACTTTTTACCAAAGTCATGTGCATTATTGAGCTGATTGTAAAGTCATAGTATAAACAGAGATTTAAGCTTTAATCCCTGGATGGTGCTACTGAGCAGCTGATGTACACATAATACACTTTATACTCTAAAGATATTATGTGTTCTGACAGCGGTTCCATATGAACTGTTGTGTGCTGCAAACAAAGAAGCAACAGTTGTAAAAAAAAAAAAGCCCATTGCTCAATTTCTGAGAAGGAAATAGTGGATAACATCTGTATTCTGATGAAGAAACTCCAAACTGTTATTCAGCCCTATGATAAACAAACCTCAAGTGAAAAATGAGCTTAAATAAATAATCTGACCATCCCTGAGATGTTGCTGCAATTAACCCTACAGATGACAAACTGTCCTGACTGGACTTAAGCCTGGTTAGAAAAGAACATACTGTTCCTGCCTCTGTGTATTTAATGTACGTCACAGACCACGTTGCAGCTAAAGGAATGAGAATATATCGTATGAACCCAGGTGAGTCTGTTTTTGTCTGTGCGCAAGTAAATTCATTCTCTCTCCGACCACTTGATTAGATGCATCTGTGATTCAACACGAGCCAGCGCCTCGTTCAGTAAACAATCTGGTTGTATCTGAGTAAAGGAAGCGTGCAGGCAGATTCAAAGCAGAGGGGACATGACCTGTGAGGTAAGTCAATGTTGTGGTGTCGTTACTGTTACTAGAGGTGGCAGATCCTGATTGTGAACTGCTCTGTTTTTTTTCCTAAGAATCGTTTGATAAGTGAGACATGACAATAGCTGTGCCTTTGCTTTTCCTTTCTTTCAGCTTGTATTTGGGAACTACTAATACCTTCTTTTTTCAGCGGTTCATTTATTTGTGTATTCTCTGAGTGCATTTGTTTAGGGTTTACAGGATCTACATCACGATAAGTGTGTTGAGTGGTAATTAAGCTATGAACCTGAGAAGAAGGATGGAAATGGAGCTAAGATTTCTTCCTTCCTCCTCCAAACCCTGCAGTTACATAAACTACCTATGTGGACATACTCACCTGTTTATATAGGGGTCCTGAAAACAGTCCAACGCAGTTTGCCAGCTGAGTTTGTACTTGTCTGACCCCAACATGTCTGAAACCAGATCTGAAAAACAGAGATAAAATATAGAAACGTCCCTGAAGAGAGATGCTCACCGTGCATGTGCTCACTGTATTTCCTGCTCGTCAGTGTGAGTTCGTACCTGGTAGCAGTCTCATCAGGCAGTGTAAGGCCTCCTGCCTGGTGCTGTCCTTCTGCTGCTGGCTGCGTTCCAGTTGAGGTGACGTAGGCAGAGCTCCGCCGGGCCATATGGCCTCCTGGATGACCTGCAGGTACACCACCCAGTACCTTTTGCACGTTAGGTTGGCGACGCTCACGTCCAGCCATCTGAATTTTACAAACAAAGTTGTTTCACATTAGGACGAGTGTTTTGCTTTTTTTAATGCAGTGTTTTGTGATGCGGGTAAACAGGTTGGCACCTTGGCAACAACTGGTTAACCTCCTGGCTTTAAGGTCCCAAAAAAAAAAAAAAAAAGTTGGTATGTTCAGGAGGTTGTGACCTTTTCATCACGCTTGACCTGACAAGTACCGACTGACACCAGCCAAATCCTTTCAAATGTAACCCACGCCTCACTGCATTCCCACACGGATTTTAAAACTCAGAGGAGCCGAGCACAATTTCATACTGGAAGCGATCTCAAACTGAGTGGAGCCCGCTTCCCCGAAGTACTGCACATAGCTGCTGGATTTAAGGTCTTGTGATGAGTAAATTCAATAGCCTATGTGGAGCTGGGAGACTTTGACCCTTTGGTTTCGACCTGACCTTTTTTTTCCCACCAAGATTTACCATCTGAGGGGTGGAAACACAGCCATCCAGCATCCAGACGGGATGAGGAGGTTATTTAAAGCGCACAGTAAAAGCTAAAAACAACATCAATGTAGCTCAAGCATCCAAGCACCGAGGAGGTCAAGCCTGTCAAGATGTGGCTGATACTTGTCGGCTGTAGTCGTAAACGGTGACAACAAAACAAATTAAATGCAAAATCGCAGCGTTCAAGACCATTTAAGGCCTTAGGATAATTTTGCATCCTGTAAAAGTTTTCCAGGACTCACAGACACTCGCAGAGACCCTCAAATGTTTAACACCATGCAGCTGTAGTTATGCAATATTATTCAAAACCACAAGAGCCGTGTTAAAAAGAAACCAGGGACCTACCTTAGGGCTTAATGTTCTGCTTAATGTTTGCCCACTTTTACACGTGGGCCCTAATGAAATAATTTCATTAGCTTGTTCTGGTCAGTTACCACTCTGCTGAACTGAACTCAAAGAGATGATATGGATGAACAAGATGTGCCAGCCAGCAACCATTTTTTAGTTTTCCACTATTTTGGATATTTTAATCCCATGGTATTTTATAATAGTACGAGAGAAGCCAAATCCTTAATACTGATGGTATTTTTTCAAGTTATACTACTCCTAAGGAAAAACAGGCACGTACAATAATAAATCATCCACTGGGTCTAGTCAGGATCATTTGGGCCATTTTCAATCAAATGTTCCACAGATTGTGAATATCATTTGATCATAATCATTGACATTACTTCAGGAAATATGTCATTTTCACCAGACATGTTTCTGTTAACTATATATAGAAGAACTTCATCTCCCACAGAGTATTTCACAATTTCACTATTGGGGATACTTTTATTAGTGACCAAACTGATGATATCAATGCTGAAAATGCGTCAAACGAAACATTTTAAAAGAACACTCATTTAGGCAATTAAAAGTAGAAATCAGAGTGAAACCAAAAAACTTAACATGTGGCCCTAATCCTCATCTACGTATTTGGTGTGGACAGAACACAAGGTAGCAATTAAGCTCTCTGATAAACACGCTGTAAATAAGTTGATTGTGTCTGTGTAGTATTTGTTAAACTGCGGTCTAAAGCGTGGCTATGACGGAGGTCCTCGAACAATGATTATACCTTTTTCTGTTTTTTTCTTTTTTATAGAAGAAGAGGGAGCAGAGAGGAGGCACAGGGCAGTTGCACAACATTAGTTGTGTTGTTGCTAATATGTCCATACACAAGAACAGTGAGTTTATTTTAAGCAAGTAATAAAAATGTTAGGTTTAAGTGGAATCCGAATCCTTAATCCCTTCGTCCATTTTTGTTGATGCTGGTGGATGATGTTTGTCTCTTCATCAGCTCTTAGCAAACCGATGCAAACTGTGAAGACAATGACAGTTACAACCACTGACCGCAGACACAACACCACCATCTCTAAGTAAACATCCTGGGGACTCGTCTGCTCTTTAATAACGTCAATGCGCTAGTCTGCACATTTCCTGATCCTATCAAATGTACCCATCTACTTAAAATCATGCGTAAAACGTTGTCTGGCCTTGGGAAGGCGATCTCAGATCAGGGGAGTCTCTCTTCTTCAAGACTCTCTGAACTAGAGACCTTTTTATTGCATCTTTCTGCACTTTATCCAACTGATCCAGACCTTTGAACCTTCTTGACACTGGAGACAACAGTCAACAGAACGTACTGTGCTGAAGTTGAAGCTGAAGTTGTTGTGTAATCTGCTCTTTCAAAGACAAGGATAAACTACAAGCTCAAATAAAGTTCTTTTTTTCTGGTCCAGTTCATGTTCAAACTAGAATCTTGCAAAGAAAGTGCAGTAAATACATGCTTTATATGTGCATATTGACTGTTCTCTGGTGTCACTAAGATCTTATGAATTTAGAACTAGAGCTGGCATTAGTATCATTAGACTGCAAACCAATCACAAGTTATGAATGATGGAAATCAGATACACAATGTTCTACAGATGCATTATCCACCTTAGGAATAAAGCAACTACTCACTCTTCTTCTCTGCCTCAAATCTACATCAAAATACCACAAAAACTGGCTGCAGGTCAGCAAGGTGTTCCCCTCCCAGTGATGCCTTCAAGGACCTCCTTCAGGATGCTGAGGTGTTCCCATGCTACATGTGATACACAGTGACCAGCCCCAACATTCAAACCACATGCATTGTACCGTGGAGTTCCCTCTTGTGCCATCAAAATAGCTTTGAGCTGTCAGAACAAGGACAGAGGACAGAGTTTATGTGGATCTGGCTTGATCCAACACATCCTGCAGATGCTTGACTCATAATGGGCTGTGGGTCGTTTTGAGACTCGGCCTGATACAATGTTTCTGCATGTTGTACGTGTCAAAGTGCCTTCCACATGAATGTCAGCAGAACATTACAATCATAACACAATGATTAATGTTATTCAATTCACCTGTCTGTGTTTTTAATGTTAATCAGAGTATCATCTCAACAGTATTTCCTGGGTCCAACCTGAGGTCTCATACCAGTTGGACGTGCCCTGCCTTTGCCCTCTACACAACCCTCAACATGATTAGTGGTGTGGATAATGGATGGGTGCCTTAAGAAGTAATACATATAAATGATTGACACCATAATTATAGCAGCAGTACTATTTCATTTTCTATGTGGTTATATGTGGAGTGTTCTTCAACAAAAGAGGACAAATAAAAATACCGTAACAGTGTTTCTCAGTTTCTCCATCTGGTTTGACACGTCAATTAAAATTAACATGCTGACACTGTTCAGTCTTTCAGAAACAAATATATGCCAGAAATACCAGACAGACAGTGGCTTATTCATTTTTAACATCAGGCAGGAATAGATTATAATTATTAGTTACACTACACAATTAGTACAAGCTACAATGACGCAGATTAAGATAATTTTTCAGACTAATAGCTATACTGTGCCAATATCCACTGTTTCCAGACACTCTTCAACAGGTTTTGCCCTTCCCGGGTGGAAAACAGTAAAATTAGATTACTTACACCTGGTACTTATCAATGACAATACATCAGAAAAATAATAATATTGCAGCAAACATAATGAAACACTCAAAATGATGTAGTCCCATCATAAAGGATAATTATTAAGGATTTTCTGATGATTATCGTCACTGATGGAACCAGATTTTTTGTATTCACACTCTTGGCAACATCTATGGTGAGTGAACTCCATCATCATTAAGGAACAACACATGCTTCGTATCAGTTTCTTCGTGGTTTGGCAAAATTGTGCAGCTTCATTTGAGACATGTCCATAACTTTCATCTCAAATTGCTTCACAGTAAATGACAAGACGCCAAAAACAAAGCTGCTGGGGAGATCTGCTGTTTCACCACCGGCATGCGTGAAGGTAAATATTTTCGCCATCAGCTCTGAGTTTAATTTTCTTTAGCCACAATTGAACATTAGCTTTAACCCTTGAGGTTTAGCTACATTGCAAACTAATCCTAACCCTGCAACAGAAACCATGGAGGGTAGCATGACAGGAAACAGATTTCACAACATAAGACCAGCGTATTCTTTGGATCCGCTTCCTATAGCTGACAAAACACCAGGATTCGCTGAGTTCCGACACCAGCAAATCTCTTATAGCTGTTGCAAATTACCTTTAATTCATAACAGACATGAATAAAACCTGTCTATAAGTGAACTGTGTGTTTTTGTAGTTCAACAAGACGATGGAGGCAGAAACTAAAGAAATGATCTAAACAATCACATCGTGTCAGTTTGAGGATAACTTCCTGGTTGTGCTTCTTTCTTTATCCAAACAATCTTAAGCAAATCTATAGTTCATAGTGCTGCATCGGAACCTCCGGAACTTGATAGAAAGAACATTTTTCTCTGATCTTTTCTCACAATTCTTGAGGAGCAAAAGCTGGCGAATGAATTACACTAAATGAAAACATGCTTACTAAATGAACTATAACGGTACATGAAGCACATAACTTAAACATCACTGTGGTTTTCAATATAAACATCAGATCTGTTTGGAGGGATGAGGAGATTACGTCATTCCTCAAAAAAATACAAGAAAGGACACTATTTCCAACACGTTTTCTACATTGTTTTTCACCGTTTGGGTATTCAGGCATGCTGATTTTTTTTAATTACATCATAGTTGTGTTTTCTTGGCAAAGTTATAATGCCACACAAGTGGAAAATTTCTTTATAGTTACATAACAGTACTAAGTGAAAACTTTGGTTTTCCAGATTTGAGTTAAAATTAATTTGTCATTGGATGGAAACCCAACTTATTAGAGCAAAGAATGTCCTGACATCTCCGTACTAGTAAAACTAGGAATCATGAAGGATGTAAACTATTTTTCGGCCATGACTTGAACTCTTAAATTAATGAAAGAACAGTAAAGCTACCACTGGATTCCATCTGTCAGGTGTGATTGCAGTAGCACAGCTGATTTTCAGGCAGGATTACAAATGTTTGGGGAACTTCCAACGACCAAGCCAGTGGTCATGTTTGGTCTGAATACACTATTATTCATCTGAGAATGCCTACTGATGACAAAATCTATGTGTGGACCACAGCAAACCCTTGTTTACTTCCAGAGAGAAAAGTACAACACAAGCTTCACTATCACCACACAACCACAGTATCCACCATTTGGCCCAAGACCATTTGAGAAGGTAATAAGTTACCTAGAAAAGTCTCTGTGCTGCTCAGTTTAGTCGGGATTCATATTCTAGGGAGATGGCTAAGATATATTTGCCATGCATCATTTCAAAGCAACAGCATTAGCAGTATTTTATTCATTGCCAAATTACAAGATATATGATTAGCAATATTCTGTGAGAGACAAATCACTTGACCCTCACTGTTCTGCCAGAACTTAAAATGTGCCAAAAAAACACCAGATACAGTATTTGGCACCATAAATGCTACAGAAATAGAAGCGAAAATATCAGACACATGGACCCCTAACAGGATTAAAATCACTAATCAGCACACACATTATTAAAAATAATTCATTCTACTATCCAGAATTAAATCCAGTCCAAATTGGGGTGTCATTGCTAAAGGACAGCTCCCAAGAGGCCTGAGGTCCTCATCTGACTGCGCACCACAGCAATGTCCTTTTTCTTTTGACTAGCATGATACGGTGGCAATGATACAGCTCAAAAAGTCATAGCACATTCCTTGATGCTTTTATGAGAAACTCTGTTGAGGTAAGTGTTGGTGCCAGGTGATCGCTAACAGCAGCTCAGACTGAGAGACGAGCTAAATTAGCCACAGTGATGGAGCCCAACGTTCACAGCCAACCTTTACTCAGAACAGTCACTTTTATAGATGGACAACATGTTTTCAAAAACAATATACTATTTATGGATATGTAAACATGTGAGCTCAAATTATTACATGTCACCCATGTATGTATAGTTTGTAGATTTACCAGAAAGGTGTTTTTCTTCCTTTTAACCTTCTGCTAAAAATTGTTAAATCCAGACTGATGAAATTGTTACAATGATGCTCTAATGTGCAACTGTGCAAAAGGCTGCCGCCTTATAGTGATGGTGCGTCAACTAGTGTAGTTGAAGTCAATAGGCTCCAGTGACATTGACATCTGACCAACAAAATCTAAGTTTAAAGTACAAATTCAAAAAGAAATGTAGCTTCTTTTTCTGCAGTAATGTTACAGAGAAATGCTTATTTTTGGACACAAACCTTTCAGGGACTAACATTTCTCTTAACCCATTAGAATCAGTTTAAAAAAAACTAGTAGAATATTTAACTAGGGTAGTTAACTGTAAAAGTCTCCAGAGTCAGTATGTAACAGCCTCAAAGGAGCTGACTCACACTGAGCCACCACAGGGTTAACTGAACCTCAGCATTAGGGACAACAACAATGGAAAACACAATGACATGATGTTGAGTTCCATCATCATCATTATTATCATCATCATCTAGCAGCCATGGTGCCACAACAACACAGACAGAAAGGTATCTTTCTAAAAAGCAGAGGTCCCGTCTGTGTGGAAGATGTGAGTGATGATGACAGTTATTTTCACCTCGTGTGTAATGTGTCTGATCCCAGTGAGGCGTTCACTTCAGCCCTCTGGATCAGCGATCAACACATCACCACCTCCACTCAGGCCACGGTGCCGTTTTACCGCTGTCCGGTCTTCTGACTGAAGTCAGTTCCTCAACGAATGAGTACGAATGAGCGTGTGTTTGTATGTGGCAGACCTGGTTTAACTGAGACCCCTTTGCAGTGTCTTGTTCCCACCGTGGTCAACACACAGACATGACGTTACTGCCCACTGAGACAATATTTAATCACATAACGGGCTGAGGAGATGGACATCAACACTGTCTTGGTTCTATTCGTGTCACATTAATACTCAAACTGATATAGTTAACACACACGACAAAGACTGAGATAGGCCAAGTGCGCACACATACACACACACACACACACACACACACATACACAGACACATACACAGACACAGACACACAGCACAGCACAGCGCTTTCAACCAATTAAAACTGACAAATGCCAAGTAACTCTATATGCGAGGTTGTGGTCTGGTTGAGTCTCTTGCTGCTACCATGAAAACCAACAGCTCCACTCTGTCAAAGAGATGCTTTTCTCTCTGCCTGAGGCCTTAACACAAACAAAGCAGGTAATGTCAGTAGTATTCAAGTCTGCCTGTTAATTTTACAAACTCCTGGTAGATATTTATGTCCTAATTACTGGAATTGTAATATATTAGAACACGAGGTTTATTTAGCAGATGACTGTAGCCGACCCAAGACTGCCCCAAGTGAAAAACACATCGCTTACACACAAGAACACAGAGGCCCAGCCTGCTCTCTCTGCTATTGATTACTCCAGCTCTTCTGGCTGGTCTTGCCAGGAAAGAGACGTTTATGGTGCAGGTGACATACTATAGTCTGAAGAGGAAAATCCCCTTGAGGGTTACACTTGAGTTTCCAAAAAGTACACAAGCAGCAGAGCATAGAGAGGAGGCAGAGCAGGGCCAACATGAGCTCAGGACAGAGACACAACACAGCTCCATGTGTTACATCTGTCTGCTGCTTTTATTCAGAAAATATAAGAATCTGTATGATTTTAACACTTCTATGAAAACTTACTGTGTGCATGTTTCACGTGGCAGACGACTGAGGTGTTGAGTGTTAAGAACACTGATTCCCACCAGACTTCTGAGCAACTATTGGGCTCAGCTCCAACAATCAAACTGACATATTGAAAATAAATGGATGGGGTGTGTGCTCGGAACACTTCAAATCAATAATCGGTGTGATGCGGGAAATTTCAAAGAAATGTACAACATCAGATGAGCTGGCTGAAAACTATGCGCGTCTTGGGCTCTGCTGGGATTTATTTTAGTTACCATTTATGGTAAACACAGACAAGTGTAACCAGGTCACGTTCGAGCTAAAATAAGCCGACGGCCAGTTCTCCACAGACACAATGTCATTACACAAGTATGTCTCTGGAGTCGGAAGATGAACCATGACTTCAGAGACACATCTCAGACCGCAGGCTCAGGTGAATGGTGAAAATAGACACCAGAGATGTGAAGGGGCCAAAGGGTCACTACACATATGACTTCATCCCGCTACTGTGCTTATTTAAGACACAGTGTTTATCACTTATCAAGTTCACTTTGCAAATGTCCCCGCAGCGTTTCAGCATGCCACACTTGTCCTCCGTCTAACTTTATCAAGTGTGTGGACAATAATGACCCCTATTATCTTTCATGTCCTGCCAAATGAGCATTTCGTTGTCAGTACGACTCTCTAACACTAAATAAGGATAAATGGGGGATATGTGCGTTTCATAACCTTCACAAGAGGTGACCTAGGTATTTGACCTGTAATGTCCCCTTGAGGCGATTACACAGGTCTGCAGGGATATGAAAGTCACTACTATTAGCCTATAACACAAGAATAGTTCAGAAATGTCTGCAGACATAGCAAAACAAAAACAGAATATTGCCCTGAGCAAACATGACCCGAGGAAAACTTCCAGCTGAAACACAGGGTGAGATATAAGCCACTCAGACAGACTGATCCCACTTTGATGAGTGGCTCTGAATTTGTCTCATCTCAGAACAGCCTGTCCAAGGATGTCACACCTCCCCCACTCTATGGAGGCTGGTAGATATCTTGAACCCTTATGTAACCAGCATCTTTTCCAGCCAATGCTCCCTCCTCCTCCTCCCTCCCCTTCTTCCCACCAACGCCAGATCCATCACGTATGGCCTACCCGTCTGACCACCAGCGCACTCGGACTCGGAGTGAACTCCTACTGACAAAAGAGGCCTGGCACTTCCAGGCAGGGTCCTCTTGTGTTTACAGCTCACGCCTAAGCTGAGGAGCAGAATGTCACAGACACAGAGTAGACATGAGTACTGCACAAACTCTGATATCTGTGAAAACAACCAGATGTGTCAGAAACCTCCAGAGTGCAAGAGAGATCTGTGTTTTGGGGCCAATCAGTTAGAAGAGTTAAGACTCTTAAAGAGGTCCCAGGATTCTCCACATCGCTGTCACTGACAATCACCATGTCTTTGCACAGTAACAAGGTTAGATGTCTTCTGTTAGGTTGAGACAAAATGAAAAATGAACTCTGACAAGTAAAAAAAGGAAACAAAAGAATACATTCTATGGACAATAGCTACTGAAGTCAGACCAGAGACGTATGTCTGATATATGCAGCAGATTACCTGAACCAAGTATTTTCATCTTTCTGGAAGAAATAATAACAAGCCTACAGCAGACTGCAGGCTAATGACCCATTTGACGTAGGTAAACATCACTACATATGGATCTGCTCAACACATGACACCAGCACAGAGAAGGCTGGAGGCCTGTGTTGGGCCTGAACTGCACCGCAAATGCTGTGGCTTTAACAGAGATGAATAACAGGCAAACAACATTAAGTCTGAAAATAATTTTTCCTAACTTTTCATCTTAACACTGAGTGCTGGAAGCTCAAAAGGCATATACGTAATGGCCTCTGCAACTACGAAGTTTCCACAACAGAAAAAAAAAAACACAGGTATTCGATTATTTTTGTTAAAGAAAAAAAAGGCACAGCTTTAATGTCTTTGGCGATTTATTTGCCTGTAAACCTGCATTAATTGGCTCTTTGGCCAACAAGCTGTGAACACTGACGAAAGTACTGAGCTGAAGAAACTTCCAGATGAGAAGCGAAACCTCTTTAAGGATTTTAAGTAAATCCAGTTGCCTTTTAAAATACGTAATTACCCTTTCTCTCATATTCTCTTTATTCCTCCATATGTATTCCATCTGTCAAGGAATTTATTTGGCTTAATATTAACATATAGTTATATTGTATCCATTCACACAGAGTGAACCTCCAACAGATGGTCCAGACGACAGTGGCGTGTCTGGTCTTTGATCAGCCTAAAAAGGACTCATCACTCTGCTTCTTATTGACCTGCATTGCCTCAAATTCAAGTCATTGGTGCTGACCTTTGGGTCTTCACTACCTATTTGCTTATTCTCAATCTCGACCCGATCCCCATCCCTGCACACAAGACAACTTGGGTCCAGAATGATCTCATCTGTGGTTCCCTGATGGTGGAACAAGCTGCAACCTCTGTATCTTCAAAAATCTCTTAAAAATGCATCTACTCTGAGAACATCCTTCTTTACTTACTCCTCTAACACCCTAACATCCACAACTAGCACTTAGTCTGAACTGCAGCTTCTCCTTGGCCTCATCACCTGATCCATCATGTTACCTTCCTACTGCTCTGAAGCTTCAGTGCAATATAAAATGTGTCTGATGACATGATCTTCAGAATTTCACGACCTTGTAGAAAACGCTCCATTAGTAATGATGACAACAACCACACTGACATTAATGACTGTTGTTGTTGGATACAGCATGACACGGTGCCACCTGCCTTTAATCAGGAAAATGTGCAAATACGAAGGCAAGCTGCCGACTCTTAGCACTGAAAAACACCACACAAAATATTATGCAAGTGTATTTAAGGTGAAAGAAATATATGACTTAGAAAGAACAGTAGATTTTTGTTAATGCTGAAGTACTTGACCACATCTTCAGACTTCTTTCCAAAAACCACAATGTGGTCACAGGCTACACAGTGCAAGCAGTGAGACAGAAACCACCTTCCCCAATGCCAAACAACTTGTTGTTCACCACCATGTGAAACCCAAGCAGGGCCACTGGATGTCAAAATGGAGATGCCTGGGTATTAGTTAACAGAGCAGCAGAAGAAAAAGATTGAGAGAGTGTGAGCGCTCTCTTATGACAACTGTTGAACTGTTGACAAGCTTTAAATCCTCCATAGTCTACTTCATCCTCAACTCCATCATCAGGCTGTGAATGGAATTGTTTATGGAAGTGTTAATATGCCATTATAGGTGGTAAAAATAGGCAATCATGCCATTGTCTGACAGGTGCAGCTAAAGACTGACAGGACGGAGCTGAGCCAAACCAGAAAAAAGGACTAAGGGTGAGAGTTTACATGGTAGCACAGGTGCACTGACAAAAGCACCTGTGCTCATCACGTAGGTGGAGCGATAATAATGTCAGTCCATCTGGAGAGATGACATGTTCTCCAGACTCAAAGGAAGGAAGACAGCCTGCAGAAGAATTCTGAGCAAATTAATTTGTCACATTGTCACTGATGGTTGTCAAAGGTCCAGTTCACACCACTGTCGTCAGATAGTGTCCAAAGTCTCAAAGTGTTATTCATTTTATTCTGTTCTAAGGCAAATCCACATCCATGCATCCAGTTATCAAGTCTGAATCACATATTCTAAAGTCTGACATCAGTCTCACTCACATGCTTTTTTGGAAAATGTAACTGATGGATGTCTGCTTCAAGATGATCAAGATGATGGGAGTCTGCGCATTTTTATTTTGGCGAAAGTAGGAAACACATTTAATGCAACAGAACACTGAGTTTCCCTCCAAACGCCTGTGATGTTGACACAAAGTGGCTACACTCTGCTACATCTACAGTAACATCTAGACACTGACAACAATCTGGCTCCAGATGGATTTTCCATGCAGACTGCTGCAGAAAGAGACTATATTCATCTTAAACTGTCCCACTTTCCAGTCCATAAAAATCAGACATCTCCCAAACCAGAGCCTCGCCTTGGACCCCATTTATAGGAGCAGAGAGGCGGCGTTTCCAGCCAGATCTGTCTCACACACACACACACACACAGATGTAGATTTGGCGACTAAGCATTGGGTCCTGGTTTCATCTCTCAGACAGAAACACTCTTTCTGTATCCACTCGCAATTCCAAATTAAATTCTGACATATGTGCATACACTACAACTGTGGACTGGCATGGATAAGGTTTCTTCTGCCTTCAGCTTTCATTTGCCTCCCACCGACAGCTGTCAGATTATATAAAAACTTTCACTGCGCTCCACGTATCATGTCAGTCGCGGTGAAAAATGTTCCTCGTGTAGTTTTTAGACAGTACTGTTGATCGGTTCATTAATGACAAAAACTGACCATAACTAAAAATGGGAAAGGGTTTTGATTGTTATATAATGGTGGAAAAAAGGGTCCAGTTACTTTCCTACTTTAATGCACTTCTGTGGCTATGTATTAGGACCACTGTGGTGGTGAATACGTGCTTAAAAGTGAAGTTCACATTTCACTAACAAGTGGTGATGCACAGAGTTTTTGGAAGTGCCTGCAGCATACAATCACTGCTTTGGAATTAGGATTTTTCATCAGAAGAAACTGGATTCTTTCTTTCAAATTTGCAGCAAAATATGACTAAACGCTGCAGAAATGACAGTCCTCCATGGACATTTGTTTCTTAAAAATACTGAAATCTGTCTAAATGCAAAGCAGCTGATAAAGACAATTAATGGATCAAACCCATTAACAAAAACAAAAACCCAGTGACTTCTTCTCTAACCCGTGTCTCATCGATTCACCAAGTTTGGTGCAATTTGGTTTGATACATTCTTATCTAGTCTGCTGACTACAAATAATCCTACATGATTTAAATAATCCTACACCTGCAGCTGTGGCTCAGGAGGCAGTGGTTCGAATCCCGACTCCTCAAATATGTGGGGTGAAATGTCACTGAGTCATCGATCAGTGTGTGAGCTGCTCTTCACAGGTCGATTTGGATAAAAAGCATGTGTTTTTAATGTAAAATTAAATCTGAATTCAATACACAACCTCCTTGGTGCCGACTGCAATGCTCAGAGATGAGCAAAGTTATTATAGTTCATCCTGAAAAATGGAGGAAATGAACGTCTGCATCAAATTACATCAATATTACAGTCTGGACCAACTGACTCACCATTGCTGTCACACCACACCGCTAGCTTCACTTCAGGCTTAGCCAAGAATGGACACTAATATTTCTCCATTTTTTGCCTTTTGTATCTCTATTAATGAGATGGAGAGCATCCATAAATCCTCAGGCATAGCTCTGGTAACCATCAGTAAGTGCTGGCTGAAGCCCAGAGGTTGTGGCCTGGACGCTTTAAAACACACTGACACATGTGAACGATCTCAACTATCATTCTTTAATCACTTTTTCCTTTTAGTGAAAGAGCTTTTATATAAGGCTTTTATGTCATTTTAATTTTTTTCCTGTAAGCTATTGTTGCTTTAATCCTAGCCTGGATGTTTGTTTGTTTTTCCTGGTCATTAGCTTGGCTTTTATTTATTTGGTGTATTTATTGTCTCTTTATTGTGCCATTATATGCTATTTGTCTTCAGCTCTGTTATACAATATATATATATATATATATATATATAAAAATGACCAGAAGTATTTTAGTCACACAACACGTGGTGTTTCCATCAACAGTAGTTCACAGCATCTCATCTCCTGCGCAAAGAGAAACCAGCTGATGAGAGGAGATACCTGCCGCTGCACTGAGAGCTGTCACTGCTGTGTTGACAGACTGCTGCCTGATATAGAGGAGACTAAACAAAAGTACAAGGCCTTTCATAGTTGGCTGCTGGAACTTCTTAAAATAGAGGACCCAGTATCAATGATATTCTGATACCGACACCCCGGGGAACGTGAGGTCACAGCGCTAACAGCACAAACACTAGAACCTGAGAACATTGTCTGCATGTTTGGTTTACTGGCAGCAGGAGCTATACCTAACTGTGACAACTGTTTGCAGGGCCAAATAGTGAAGGCATGCATGTAAGCACAATACACTCATATATTTTACAACACGTGTGGTAGTTAAAAAAAAGGGTTAATACTATTCAAAAAGTGACCGCAAGCTTGTCTGATGAGATAAAGAACTTGTTGTTTTTAATACTCATGTTTCTTTTTAAACGTGGTCAAGTGCAGTGCAGTGCAAGTGATGCTATCGTTTTCACAACACATGGGCCACTCACTGCAAGGACTCGGTCTAAAATTAACAAAAAAAAAAAAAACTCCCTTGACTAACGACCGTACATAAGCCAGAGTCCTCACTCCAGGTCATAAACAACTCTCTCTGTGAAGTCTCCACTAGGAAACATGTGTCTTCGTGTCCTGACCTGGCTGAGTCTACAGACTCTTACCCCCCTCACTCCCCCACCCCGTGTCGAACTTTCCATCACTTATTTTGCTGCAGGAAAGCTCGTAAAAGATCTTTGAGAAGAGAAGGGGAACAAAACAAAAAAAAATAATAATAAAGGGAGAGATAAACAATTAACATTGTGGAGCCAGCATCAGTCAAGTGGACACTGGATAGCTGCCTGCAGGTTTTGATTGAGTTTCAGCACAGTTCATCTAAGATGATCCAGGAGACTGAGAAGTTGTTGTGCTTCATCTATTATGATGAATTTTACATGGATCAATTTCATCATCATGCATCATAAGATGCAGGTCAATTATATACAAGATTATGATGCTTGAACTGAGGTAACGCTATCCACCAACCCTTGTATTAATGAATGTGGGGATAAACACTGTTCAAAGATAATCCATCAGAGTGATCTCTGAAGCCTGGAACAACATATATGAACACAAAAACAACAGTTTATTTTGGTTAAATGTCTTCACATTGAGCATCAGGAGACTTTACTGAAAACTTACATGTGTTGTTTGTGTAAATAAAATAAAAAAATGACTGGTAACTTTGGAGTCTATGGGGCAGTTGAGCGTGTTTCCTGTTGTTCAGTGAGTGTTCAAAAACATCACACCTATATATCTCAGTCATCACACTGAGAGAAACCGTGCAAATTTCCCAAAAAATCCAGTTTTATCTGTTGATATAGTGAAATAAAGGTAAATGAAAGTAAATGAAGCATAAAACCTCAACTGTTATCATTTAAAAAACTGTAAAAGATATCTAAATCAAAATATTGAATGGCTGAAAGGCTTGTAACCTGTTTAAAACTGAAATGAAATGAAGCATGTAGCTTAAAGTTTGCTGAAGGACTTACACTTGAAACAGGACGAAGCTTTTAAACAATGAGAGGATAAGAAAATTGTTCATTAAAGCTGAATATTTCTGAAAGTATGAGAACACATAGGGGGTTGATTACAGCGCTCTCTGTGTTTGGAGAATCCAAACACTGTAAAAATCAGTGTAGTCACCTGTTGATCAGGGTCCCGAACAGCAGCCTGATGGTCCTCTGAATGTTCTCAGTGCACAACCAGCTCCACTGCTCCTTCATGAGCAGACACAGGATGTTCAGAGCCACTTCAGCCAGCGCTGTCTCAGACACTGTTACCACAACATGGAAAACACACATAAAATAACATAACTCAGTGTGACACCTGCAAATTATTTACTACGTTTTAAGGCAGAGACAGACAAGACAGACAAGACGGAGACAAAGACACCACATCCAAAATAAACCGTAAAATTAATTTAGCAGCATGCGATGTGTCTGTGTATCACAAATCAAACATTACAATCGGTTTCACAATGGCAAAATTTCTTCTGTGTGGATCTGATGAAGATTCGGATCCAATATTCACATCAGCACATACATTTATTAACACTGCCCTCATGTGGTTCAACTAAAATGCTGCTGGTTTGGCTCTGATATTTTTTATTCTACCACTGTGAAATGAAAAGATAATTTATATCCTGTTATCCTGTCTGAGGGCAAACATGATAACTATATAGTGACTGTATTTTGTTTTAATTGAACACTACATACATTTGGAAGACAAAGGAAAAATGGAAATGTTGCAAAATCCCAATAAATGGAGGTTTAGGTTTTTGCTTCGGATTCAATGTGTTGTAAACACATTGTCTGAAACATCCAATGAAAAAAAAAAAAAGCTAGACGTCTACAGATCTGCAGTAAGAGAAGCACATTAGTCCCCTGTGAACTGTTGTAACTGTCTGGTAACTTTGGCTGTGGAACATTTCAGGGTCTTTTCATATCCAGACGCTTCATTCACCCTGACTGTCTGGAAAAAAAAAAGAGAGAGACAATGACCAGATGTCTAAACAGAAAAGAAATGCAATTTGGGTTCAATTAAACAGCGACCGTCTTATTCCAATGTCAACCCGACGCAAAGATCATTTCCATACGATGTTTAATGAGATCATCCCTTTTTCCTACAGTGATGGTGCATGATGTAACACAGTGTACAAGACCATCCAACAGATACAGACAGCTGACAGCTGAGGTTCGGAGTCAGGGGTAACACAGTGTCCCTTCACTGGGCTTATGTCCAGTGTTAGCATCTCAGACTAAGACTAAAAGATTGAACCACAGCACCAACGTTAAGACTGAATGTTACACATACTGAATATAATAGACAATATTAGAAGGATTAGACACATCCCTCCGCACAAAAATGTTGCCGTTTAGCCTGAGTTTAACAGGTCAAAATGACTGTTTGATCTAATTTACCCCAAATGTGAATGCACAAGTGAATGAATTGATTCTTTTTTTTTTTGCAGCATATAAACCATAACACAAGTGACCTCTAAGGTCATCTCTGTTCTAGCCATGTTAGGAAAGAGGATGAGGGCTTTAAACGTGGCGACAGATAGCGTCTGAACCCCCTCTTCTGTTATCAGTCTTAGATGTCAGAGGTCTGATCTTGATGTCTGTACTCACAGACTAAGCAAATCCTACTTCCTGTTGACTTCAAGCCTCTCCATACTGTTAAATCATCTCTTTGTGCTTTTTATGAAAAACTTTCCATAAGCTGACATTTATGGACATTTTGCAGAATAGAATTCCCCTCATTTCATAGCGTTGTGAGGGAAGCCATGGGGATTACCAGGGGAAGCCCAGAAGCAGCTGCAGAAATTAGTGGAAAAAAACACACAACATAGCATCACGTCATTAGGAGAGCTGCTGTCAACACAACCCAACCCACTGATAAGCAGTGAAGTTCTCTTTTGATGCTCAGGTCAGATTCAAATTGTTTGGAATCATTTGACAAATATTCATATAATGTGGTGTAAATGAACTGAAAACCCCAAAACCCCGAAAAACCCCTCCAGCTAATAAGCCACGTGCTTTTAGAGAAGTGTTGGAATTTAAAAAAAAAAAAAAAAAAAAAAAAACCCACATCACTGTCGAACCACAAAATGACTGAACAGACTGACAATGTTTCACTTCTTTCTTTGTTTACTGTGTCACTGTCTCGCCCCCTGAAAGGTCCAGTTATACAAAAATGAATGTAAGAGTAATTTCATACAATTACGTTTCCATTCCTGGAAGCAGAGGAGCAAAAATCACACGTTGTCCCATGCACATCACATGATAATTTCACCAAAATGGGCGGGAATGATTTTTTGGTTTGGGAAAAGTAAATTCCTGTTCTTTTGTCTTCAACTGCAGCAGCAAAAAACATAAACCTGGTCTGATTAATCTGATGAATGTGATGAGTGACCAGAATATGAAACAAGCTGGTTTTGACCAGTTGCTATAATTATGGTGAAATGCTGACTGGACGAAGACAGAAAAGAAAAGCAGGGAATAAAAGCAGCCACCAGGAAGTGAGTCAGTGAGCTGCTCAGACAACAGGAAAACGAAAGTACACAACCCGGGGTGACTCAGACTTACTCATACAAACACAGGCCATTAGACAGTAAAGTTAATCTGGTCTGACTGTTTCCTTGTTGGTGATAAGAGACATTTTATAAACTATCCTATTAGCTATAAAACTATTATATTATCCAATTAACAACCTGACTAAACTTGAATGGCCCTCGAGTCCCAGTCTTCTTACCACATTCATGACTCTGCTTTCCTCTCACGCGGTCATCCAAATAATCTCCGAACACCGGGCTGTTCTCCTGTTCCGCTTTGACTCCGACGGCCATTCTTTCTTGTTGGTAGATAAAGGCTTGCAACTCTTCTAAGGACATCCTGTTAAACACCTTTGAAAGCAATAAAAAAACAGAAGTGAAATAAAAAGATGCAAGAGGTTTAAGAAACATCAGTGCGTCAGTGTGAATTAAATATGTTTCATCCCTGTGTGAGTTACTTACTGTGCTGGTTTGATCTAAACTGAACACAACCGCTGGTTTTATGTCGGAGCCATTCATAGAAGGAATGTTCTTATTAGAGAACTTCAGACGAGACCTACACACAAACAAAAAAAAATCAAATGTATACACAAAAAATTTAGCCACATGTTACCTTACACCGTTACCTGTGTTTTTGTTAAAAACGATAACTCAGTTGGTGACTAATATATAAATCATAACCAGGTTATTTACGTTAGTTGTCAGCAGTAGCGTTTTTTTGTAGTAACACAGATGTCAGATTGCTGGAAAGCAAAAATAATCCTTTATCTAATATTAACATCAAGACCTTTGTTTCGAAAAGTGCTTTGAGACAAAGAAAGATACGAGTTGGGGTGGTCAGTGTACTTTCTGAATGTGTTTTTCTGGCATTAGTGAATAAAGGTTCCTCTGAGTCATACTTGCTCTTTTTGTCCAGACCAATTTTGATTCCATCCACCTCTGCGTCATTTTCCTCTGTGGGGCTTTGAGGTTCTGAACGAGGGAAGGCCGTCTTCAACGTGTCCACGATGGCGTTCACCACAATCTACGCACAGATAAACAAGTGTGTTGGACTCTCAATATACTGCAAAGACATAATTCTCCGTCCTTATTATAAAGACAAATATTATTGACATGTTAACCTTGTCTATTCGGGACACAATGAAAGGTTTCTTGACGAAGGCGATCCTGGCATCTGTATTGAGAGCTAAAAACTCCTGCATCTCTTCACTGTTGGCTATTTCAGTGATGGCACAAAGTTGCTGAAAAAAAAAAAACAATAGAAGCCTCAGTATTTAAAAACAATGTTAAATCTACACATAAATACTAAATCAACGTGAGGGGAAAAAAAACAGTCCACTGACCTTCAGAAAGGTTTCTAACAGTCCTTTCCTGGCTTCTATCTTGTCACTGTCCATGTTTCCAAATGGCATGTCTGGAAATATTTTCTTTGGCCCTTTCACTCCTGAAACACAGTGAGAGTCGAACAAAATCCTCAATGTCCATGTAGCCAAAAATACATGCGTGTATATACGGTGAGGTGGTTCACCCCTTGTACCTTTGATGAGTTTCCTGAGTTCAGTTCTCTCCTCCAGCCGTGTCTGCAGGTTGAGGAACTCGCTGTATCGCCTGTTGACCATGTGATAGGCGACCGGCTGAATGTGAGACTGATTCTCGCAGCTCATCTGTACAACATCAGCGTCTTCTGAGGCCGACTGCACGCTCCCTGGGTTCTCACAACCCATCGCTGTCTCATACTGAAAAACCAACACAACCGACAGTTTAGGCTTGACTGTCATAATTTATATTGTACACATGTTGCAGTGTGACATGACATGTGACAATACGGTAGTTATCTTTAAAACAATGGCAGCTTTATTCTCAAAGGGGGAATAGTGTATACATACTATCTGCTGAGAACAAAAAAAAGGAATTATAGCATCTAAAACGTTCAATTTAATCAAAATTTTTTTACTCATCCAGCGGCCGAACACACCACTGATTTTCTTTCTGCAACGGAAATAAAGCAGTTTCGTAGATTCGCTCTGACACTGTTATACTTTGCTTTGCTTTCACCTTCGGTCCGGTTCATCTGGGACTGTGGCCTCCTTCATCTGAAGCCTGTGTCTGGTGCTTTTCCTCCTAATGTTCTAGGGCACTGTCTCTCTCCCTGTCTCTTCTTTTGCTGACCTGCTCCTGACAGTCTGTCTTACTTCCTGCGGGACAGTACCACCCAAGTAATTGAATCAGGGGCTTTGTACAGACAAAGGGTTTTGTAGATGATAAGCAAAATTTGGGGCATGTGTAGGGGTGAGTTATATTTGACTTGATGACTTAATTTACATTCACTGCTACAAGAAAGTTATGTCTTAAACCCTGACAAGTTTTAGCCTGTAAACATAAAAATACTGAAGTGAGTCAGCTCCTTACTTTTATGGTGTAGAGTGTGTAGGGGTGTGAGCCGGTGCCTCTGTGTTCTTTAGCTGTGATGGTGCCAGTAATGCGGAGGTTCTGGATGATGACTGGTCCGTCGGGGCTGCTGAGGGGCTCGAAACTGAATGATGGCATTGGGGAGGAGCCCGCTGTGGCCGGACTGTACATAGTCAGCTCACTGGTAGTGTTTAATGAAGGGGAGCTGCCCTCCCTTTCAAGATCCCCAGGACTGACAATACAGGGAACACTCTCAGTTGTCCTGACTGATACAGAGCTGTAGCCATTAGGCTGTTCTGAATTCACCAAGACGTTTGAGCAGGAGCTATCCACCGGGCAGGGACAAACATCATCCAAGTCGACACCATTGTTATTTTCAGCAGATGGGGTACAGTCTTTTCGTCTGCCATACAGACCCTCCTCTTGGCCTATCATGACCAGAGAATCTGTAGAGCTTTGTTTATAGTCAGCCAAAGGAGAGTCCAGGTCCGAGTCATTTTCCTGGTAAAATGGGTTTGACTTGTTCCCTCTCATGTAATGCTCCAGAAATGGTCGAGTGGTTTCTTCTTCCTCTGTGTTGTTCTGTGGACAGTCCACCTCATCTGAGTCAAACACATCATAAGCAGGAAGTTGAGGCGTCGCTGCCTCATGGATGATTTCAGGTTCTGCTTTTGCTGGAGGAACTTCAGTATTCTTTTGTGGCACCGGTGTTGTCTCCTGTAGTGGAGCAGGTGGTGGTGGTAAAGGTGGCGTTGAAGTCAGTGGCTCTGTTGTAGCTGGTTCCTGGGGTGTGTTGGACTTGCCAAATATTTCAATAATAAGGGTGTTTAACCAGTCAGGGTCAGATAGTTTTGCAATGAGAGGAAGAAGGACGTTGCAGGTGATGAGCTCTCCGACAACAAAACGCCCGGTGCGAGTCTCCAAGTGTGGCAACGGCACCAACACATGCAACAACAAATCTACAACCGCTCTGGTGTAGTTCAGCTCCACTGTGTCACTGCTCATGGCAACATGAGGTGTAGTTATGCTGGAATACGCCTTCCACAACCGCTCACTGTCACCACTCCACTTTGTTGTTGCAGGCTGTTGCTGCTCGGTCACCAGCTCCTTGGCTCTGATGTAGTCCTGCAGGTGGCAGCCAAACAGATCAAGGATCCTCTGGGTGAGCTCCTGTGGTGATTAAAAGATAGTTTAGAAAAGGCACACATCTGTGTGCATATGCAGATGTTGCAATTCACAAAGTATACCAGGACAAAAAACCAAATCATGATTTCAAGAAAATACTCAGTAAGCCTCTAGTTATGTCAACCAACAGGCCTGTTTTCCTATTTTCTATGTGACATTTTAGAAATGAGGTCACTAATTAACCTAGTTAGATTAAGTAGATATAAACACACAGCATCACTGCATAAAATCTTCGTACCTTCCTGTCAACCAGTCTCGCACGTGTCTTCAGCTCCATAGCCATAGAGACCATGGCCTCCTCCACTTCTGTTTCAAAGCCACTTTCAGAGGACACAGTGGAGTACCAGGAAGAGACAAAGTCCCGGATGATTTTCCTCACTGTGTTGTGGATCTCCTCGTCCAAGTGGTGATCATCTTCCACAGAGGATGGTACCTTAAATGTAGGAATGACAAAATTAGGATGAAGTGATACTGGTGAACTAGGTATAAGCATCTAAACGCAAAAAGCCCAGTAAGACACATTTATAGCCAGTCATGCTGCATTTACCTGCTCCAATGTGATAAACCTCTCCAGGTGAACCACACTGTTGGACTCCAGTACCACCTGCGAGCCAAGCCAGCTTCCAAGCACCACCAGCAGGCTGGTGAACACACACAGCAGCCAGATGTTGACGAGCAGGTGGAACAGAACCAGCCATGCCAACACCACACCAAAGCCTAACAAGCTCCTCTGTCCCAACACCTCAGCCATGGCACTTTACAGGCTTTACTGTCTGGCTTGATGCCGTCGGGAAGAAATGTGAAAATCACAACATCACAGCAGCATCATACCTGGAAACAGAAAAATGACAGAGAATGCAGATTATATGTAACGTTTAAAACAGAAGAGAACACAGCACTTTAAATAGGACAGTAGGGTGGTATTGACCTCATTCCAACATAATGTGTATTTATCAGCTGTATATATATATTACAGGCTAACTCAACATTAGCTTGCACAATGTCTCAGCTTTATAATCTATGCGGCCATTGTGCAGCTACGTTTATATTTGTTTATCAGTATTTATCGGTTCCACGAGGCAACTAGCTGTGACGTATTTGATCAAAGGATGGCCTCGATACAAACCTGCAAAACCCCGTTAACAAAATTGACCAGTTTAATGTCTATTTGTTAAATGCCACGAGAAACGCTACGTATATACGCTAGTTTTTTAAGGCATGTAGCGTCTATACAGCTGCGGCAGCTGAATATAAGCGACATATTTTCTACATGATGGTTACATTAACGACGTGTGGACGGAGACTAGAGATCAAAGGCACCGGGGGGGATACATGTCGAGTTATTAATGACATAAATATTTATGTATATGCTACATATAGATGAAGACAAGATGTTTTCTGTTTGTCAGAAATCTGCATTATAACGTCATTTAGCTAAACGCAGCGCAGCCTTACTGATATTTTTATGTTTTAAGGTGGAGCCGCTAGCTACAACTTTACTCTCCGCGTGCTACGCAGCCTAACACGTAGACCGTCGTCATTCGTGGTTACACTTCACTACTCTTTATGTGCATTTATCATTTAAAAAAAAAAAAACAAACAAACAAACAAGCATATTAACCTGCCGTGATGGTGCCACTATTGGAGGTCTCGTGAGCGTCCTGATGACCACTGTTTGGTTTAGTTTGTTTACTTCCTGTTTCGTGACGTAGGTTCAAATAAGAACGCCTCCTCGAGTCTCCTGCGCACCACAGACTCTCGTGGAAGCCCGAGAGTGAGATTGAGTCTTAAATTGAGACTTCATATCGATTTAAATATACAATGATGATGAACTCGGGCTGTTTTATTAACATTCAATAACTACAACTCCCATGAGGCTTTGCTCAGCAGCTAGGACTCATGGGATATGTATGTCATAATGATGACTAGTAAGAAAAATGAATAAACATATATATATATATATATATATATATATATATAAGATAAATGATTACAACACTTTAAAACATCAAATAGGAATGTAGTGGACTCATCTCATCTTTTCTTAACTTAACTTGACTTCATGTAACTTAACTTAACTTAACTTCATTTAAATTAACTTCATGTTTTGGTGATTACCTCCTCTAGGAAGTAAATTTTATGTTTTGCTGTCATCTGTCCTCCAAGGAAGTAATTAACTGGAGTGGATCTAATGAGTCAGTTGGTTCTTAAATATGTTATGGCCATGTTATGTAATGTAAATGTAAATGTTATGTAAAGTCACAGTGACGTTTGACCTTGGACCATTAAAATTGAGCTTGAGTGAAGGTTTTGGAAAAATCTGTAGTGATCCTCTGAAGTTTGTCTTGAGATATCACATTGAGGTAGACAACAATATGTTTTAAGAGATCAGTGACTTTGGCCTTTAGCCACAAAAGATTATTGGCTTCATGCTGAGTCAAAGGGAATGTTTGTACTAGATGTCATGAAATACCCTCCGGACGTTCCTGATTTATTGTATTCAAAAGCATGTGAGATCTCAGTAACATTTGACCTTTAAAGTATCAAAATTTGGAAAAAAAAAAAAATTCCCTCAAAACATTCTTGAGATATCATGTTAATGAGACAGTCAGACAGACAGCTTGAAAACACAATGGCTCCTGCTCTGTCTGCTGGTGGTGTGGAGGTGTGAATAAATCAGCTTTTGTGTGGTGAATAGATCTATGAGTCTATATAGTTTGGTGCAGATCTAAATAGTAAACTGGAACCAGTGGAAGAAAATATATCCTCTGTATCTGTTTTGCCATTCCTGGTCCCTGAATCCCCTGCCTATTTTGCCTGCATCCTCTTGCCTCCTTTAAGTACTGTAATCTAGTCCTGATTGTGTGTTCTACCGCATGACTATCACCCTTCCACAGTGCCTACATGTACCAGCCACCTGTTTTACCATCCTTGGAGAAGGAAGCCTCCTAACTGTCTGTCCAGGCAATAATTCAACAGTGTCATTGAATCTGGGCTTAAGCACAGTCCTCTCTGCTGAGAGTTGCCAGTCAACCTCCTCTGCTAACCAGTGTTGCTCACAAACACCAGGTACCACTGACAAAGTCATCAATCCCATGGCAGTAAAACTCAACAGTCCACATCTTAAAGATCAAGCCACGAGAGCTCCCTGATTCCTGTCACTCTACCTCCTGTGTCCAACGCATCATTAGTTGAGGAGGAGCACTATATGGCCTGGTCCAGGTCCAGAGGTGAGATCCTAGATGGCACATCCTGGACATATCATCAAGAAGATTCATGAGAGGCATCCTGACCAGCCATGTGGTCTTCAGCGGTCTGTGATGCTCTGATGCTTTTCTGACTGCTTCCTCCCATTTGACGTGCAGGTCTTTGGGATGTTGAGAGTTGTGCTTGAGGCAGGGGAGGCTCTGTCATGATGCACCATCTCTGTCACCTGCTGTTGTGGAAACTTCCATAAATCCCACCCCTGCATCACGATTCCCTCACCCAATGCAACTCAGCCATTCAGACTCTCTCACCTTCTGTCCTCTCCACCAGTCAGCTACATCCACGTCATCATTCACTCATGACCTAGACCACTTCCTCACACAGATACTACAAAACTTCCCAGTGTTTATTTTCAAATTCATCTCACCATAGCGAATCTGACCACCTTTCTTCCAGCCTGATTGCTTTGACGGTAAGTGACTCTGCTTTCTGTCCGTATTAACAATTACCATTTCTCCATTTACTGAATCGGTGGCTACCTGGCATCTCGTTGCTTCTCTTCATCATACTTCATCCTGCAATTTCCATTTCCTGGATCTTCTTCTGCCTGTGATGAACCTTCTGTCTGTCTACTCACTCTACTGTACATTACAATCAAAGACTGTAATACAAATTGGTATCAAGCCCACTGCCATCTCTCACTTGCTTCCTATTATTGCTGTCAACAACATCTTTCTTCTCACCTGTGGTCCCTGTGCCACATTTGGGTCCTGCCACTAACCGTATCAGTATCATTGGCATTATCATTATTTATTGTGAGTTCCTTTAAGGTCTGCCTTTAGTGATATTTACATATGTTTATTAAAAATTAGACAATAATAACAGTGGTTGCATCTTGTCGGAAATGAATTTAAGTAATTATGTAGAGAGTGAATGAATAAAGCTGGCCTTGTGGACAAAAGAAGTCCTGATACACTTCATGTCTACTATGTATAAATTTTTATCAGACGATCTGCTTATTCCTTTGATATAGAATGAGACCAACAGAAATGGGGTGGATAGCTCCCATCTGCTGTTTTGTTTTCCTGATCTTTTATCTCTCAGCTCCTAGTCCACCACTCCCATTTTTTTTTCCATACATAGTGATGCAGACAATGCAGGCCCAGTAGACTGACTACAGCTAAGACCCCACCTCATTTGATTTCTCAGGGTGTCCTGAGAGCTGTCGTGTTCACATTAAACATCAACATGGCTGACTTAACTTCCCAAAGCCTCATTAGTTCAGTGACCTTAGTGTTTTCCACATAAACTGACAAAAAAAAATTTCAATAAAATCTGCCCCTTGACCTCTAGCAATGCTGAGTTCAGGTTATACCTGAGGTTGTATAACCGGTGATCTCACCTGAAGCAGGTAAATGTCTCTGCTGATCCAGCAGACAGACTGTTCAGGTCCACATCAAGCTGTGAACAAGCAGAGCTGTCAAACTTCTAAAGATTCTTGACTGGTATGTTTTTCTCCTTTTCTGTTTCTTTAGATTTTCTAAGCAAAACTGGAAAATATTTAGGAAAATATTTACTAAATATTACTTCCAGCTTCCACAAAATTAGCTGTTCAACACACAGTTTTGAATATGAGAAACTACAAAACAGCTCCTGATGTCAGGAAAATGAAACTGCTCTTTTTTACTCTCTTTGTCTTGACCCTTTCACTTTCATTTACTGCTATAAAACCAATGGGAAACTGATTTTGTTGTTGTTGGAAACAGAGAGAGATGGGTAAGTTGAGCTGCTTCATTCTTGCTTAGACTACAAATATTTGGAATAGAAATAGAACAGCTTTAAGTTAATTTTTTATAGCTCTGAATGTGCACTTTCAGGTCAGATGTTAAAATGAATGAAGGTGGAGGAAATGAGTTACGCAGATGACTAGTAGAACCTCACTAATCTGATTTGTTCAGTGTGGTTGACTCTCGAGCCGGTGTGGGAAAATATTTCTAGAAGACTCGAGGAGCCACACAGTCCCTCATTAAAAATTTACGTCGTGAGCAATTTCACACATACCACACTTCCAGGTTTTCCAGGTTGCTCTCGTATGGAGGGACATGGTGTTTAAGGTTTAGCTTTATCAAGGGCTCGCTCATTTCTCCTCAGTCATGCGCAGGCTTACAATGACTTATGAGACTTTACCTTTGTTACAGGTGAGTGAATGTAGCCCGAGGGACATTCATTCAAGTTGTAGATATTCACTTATACATGTGCATTATATTAACTGCTCGTTTTACTAATATTATAACTTCTTCTTTGCGACCAGACCTTTTTGATCTGTTGAATATTAACCTTGTCGCATCTTTGTCTTTGGTAGGTTTCCTTTTCCTCTAATAGTGTCAGTATAAGCAGCAGAGGAAAGAAGTCCACACTGTGGAGCTCCATCTCCAAGATGATCCCTCACATGGCACTGTGTAAATTCTGTGAGTATTAAATTGAATATTTTATATTTTCATTCATCATTATTTTAATTCTATATGTTGGTGCTATATGGTGCTATTGCGATTTAATTATATGTAAGAAATTATATGTTTCAAAACTGAGTTGGTAAAGAGACTGAAGTGCAGTTGTGACCACAACATTCTTATGTTATTTGTCTCAAAGAGAAGTGTGGTTGTGGTGGTGGATGTGAGATCAGCAGTGAAGAAATGAAACTTTGTTGAAAAGTTGCTGGTTGCTCTCTGAGTTAATTCAGACCCATCACTGCACAGTTAATCCCACCTTCTGTCTCGAGATCATTCTTCCACTGTTTTTGATACAAGCTTTGACATATTTCATTCAAACTTCAACATGTTCATTTAAATTAGGACATAAATGAAGTTTAAATTGTCAAAAAGACTGGTTTGAGAATACTACTCATCATACAAGTCCACATTCACACCGTGATATCTGTCTCCAAACAGTTCCTCTGGTCCTGGTTGGGGTTGTGGTTTTTGCTGTGAGTGGGATCATAGGAGACCCTCTGTTCGAGTGCCTCCAGGACACAGACTACAGCGAGCTCCTCGACATTGTGGATAAAGGTCTTCCAACCGCCAAGACACCTCGACATGTAGCAATTGTCGGAGGGGGCATCGCTGGATTGACTGCTGCAAAGTTTCTAGAAGATGCCGGCCACAAGGTAAATTAACTTATACTCGAAGAGATATGATCAGTTAACAATGAGCCTGCAGCACAGCTCGTAAGGAGTTATGTGTGATTTAATGTGTTTGATTTGCTTATGCAGCACACACCAGCTCTGATGTGCTCACTCACCAGACTTTGAAAATGAAATGTAAAAGCGCGTCCCCTGATGTCATGCGACGTATGACATATGGCCCCATTGATGCTCCGCTTCATCAAGTGTGAAAACCTGTCCATGGTTCTGCCTCTGGAGACCGTTGACCATTTGACTGAATTTGAATAGCTAGTGTGAATGTGGAAGGATGCAAATTAATGAACAAAACATTTGTCATATGATAGTAATAGTGATTGTAATATTAAGTGATCACAACTACATTTAACAAAACTGATACTCAGGTGGCAGTTAGCCATGATTTAGATGCAGTAATATGATGTCAAGAGCAAAAAACTGTCCAGAGATTAGACTCAACCAGGCCTCAGTTTCATTGTGACAGTGATAGAGGAAGCATTTTGTTCAACTCAAAACTGTTTGATGCTCTCTGCTGTTATATTCTTTAATATACTGATTGATGCACATGGAAATAAACTCCTCCAGTATTTGACATCCATATGTTTAACATATCTAAGTGTATTTAATATAACTGTTGTGTCCCCGTGGACAACAAGGTGACCATCATAGAGGCAAGTAACCGTATTGGAGGACGTGTGGAGACCTTCAGGAACAGAAGAGAGGGCTGGTACGCAGAGGTGGGCGCCATGAGGATCCCCAGTTTTCATAAGTGAGTGTCATGGCAACAGCAAAACAACGAGCTGAGCTGACTCAGTGTGCTGATGGATCGTTTCTGGAAATATTAACATCAGCTAGTAAGAGTCGTCCTTACTGAAAGCCAGCTGAGCTTTTTACAATGAGTAATCACTTGAATGAAAGAAAAACTCCCATTTAACAGAAAAAAACCTCCAGTAGAACGAAACTCAGAGTGGGCAGGCATCTGATAACTCCATGATAGTTTGTAACCATCAGTTCTAATAAACTGTTTATAATCTTTTTTTACCATATGAATTTAATAGCTGGTTAAAAAGACAGATTGGGATGTCCTGAAAAAAGATGTAAAAAAGTAAAAAACAAGTCAGTGTTTTTAACTGTTATAACTTTTAACAGTAATGCCATTTTTTTTTTTTTTTTTTTTTACAGTGGATATCTTTATTATATATTAATAACAGGCTACTTGTGGGCATTTTTAGGTAAAAGATGGACTGTAGAAATTGTTCAAAATCAGTATTTTAATATTAACAGTAGATAGATGTGTAATCTTATGAATTTTAGTCAGATAAACCCACAGCTCACCATCAAACAATGGATCAAACAGGCAGTTCAAGCAGTTCAACATCCACATCTCTGTTACACATATAAGATATTAATATACATTATGACCTCCGCAGGATTCTGCTTTCTTTTGCCGCCAAACTACAACTTTCCCTAAATCACTTCATCCAAGATGACATCAACACATATTATTTGGTGAATGGTCTGCTTCAGAAAACCTACACTGTGGAAAACAACCCCAGCGTGCTCAACTACAGCTTGAATGAAAGTGAGAGGGGGAAGTCAGCAGCTCAGCTCTTCAGTCAGGCGCTGTGGAAGGTTTGCGTATGTTCCTAAGGAGTATCAGTATTGTGTTTGTACACTACGTAACACATGATAGTATTGTAATCTGTCACAGGTGAGAGAGGACCTTAAGATGACAGGCTGCAGTGCCATGTTGGATAAATATGATTCTTACACAGTGAAGGTACATGTTTATTAAATTTGACCTCCTGTTATCAGATTGCACCGGTGTGTTGAATGTGAATGAAAAAAAAAAAAAAAGCATTACCTGATTAACATTTTTCACGTGACTGCCGACAGGAATATCTGGTGAAGGAGGCAAACCTGAGTCGAGGGGCGTTGAGGATGATCGGTGACATCCTGAATGAAAACAGCCTCTTTTACACATCACTGATAGAGATGTTGTACATACAGTCAGACATCAATGACAACACAGAGTAAGAAATAATAATTCAATTCTTCAACATTTGATTCACCAGTGGTTACTTTTCTCTGGAGGTAGAAATAATCTGATTGGTTGAGCTTATACAGTAAACTTACTCACAGTTATTGAGAGGTTAATAATTTGGATAAAACTCTTAAGTAGGTGTAAAGGTGTAAGAGGGCAGCTCTCTTTCATCCAACCTGTAGCTATAACTCTTGAGTTCTCAAATACATTTCAATCAAATCAGCTCCAATTTGACCAGCAACAACTGGTTATATATCATGTTTCATTAACGGAATGTCATTAATAAAACTGTGTATTATGATTACATGGTTTTTATAGTTGTTTCTTGTATGTCCAGGTACTTCGAAGTGACAGACGGTTTTGAACACCTCCCCAGAGCTTTCTACCAGCTGTTAAACGCCACCATCCTTCTGAGCTCCAAGGTCAAGCTGATCAACCAAACAAGCAGCAACAGTGTGACCATAACGTACCAGGACTGGCGTAATGCAGGCTCCCTGACAAACCTTACAGCAGATTACGTCCTGGTTACAGCCACGGCAAAGGCCACCTTGTTCATTGACTTCTTGCCCCCTCTCTCTGGGAACAAGATGGAGGCCTTGCGCTCTGTTCATTACGCCAGCTCCACCAAGGTGGTTCTCAGCTTCAAGGAGCGTTTCTGGGAGAAAGAGGGCATCAGAGGAGGCAAGAGCATCACTGACCGGCCGTCTCGCTTCATCTACTACCCCAGCCACAGCTTCCCTGGTACAGCAGCCGGGGCGCTCTTAGCCTCATACACCTGCTCCGACGACTCCACCCTCTTCCAGGGGTTGAGCGAAGATGAGCTGATGGCTGTGGTCCTGGAGGATTTAATCAAGATCCACGGGGAGGCCATCAGGAATCTGTGGACAGGGGGATGGTGAAGAAGTGGGGTCTGGATCCATACAGTCTGGGAGCCTTCGCCCTGTTCACACCATACCAGGGACACTACGCAACAGAACTGTTCCAGAGCGAGGGGCGGGTACACTTCGCAGGAGAACACACGGCTCTGCCACATGGATGGATTGAAACTGCCATGAAGTCTGCGCTGAGAGCAGCTAAAAACATCAACAACCTCGCACTGTAGTTCGATTTGTATCAAATGTCCTTTTCTTTCTTCCCTTTCTTTGGTTTAGCAGTATATTTTTGTGACATATTTATTGATTTAAGTACATACCGACTGATCAGTTTTAAAAGGCCCCAGGTGATATTTTGATCAGATTCACTGCAGATTAACATTAAATGTAGATTTACAACGTGTCCCAGTGAATGAAAGCAGTGTTTTTACTGAGGTTAGGTGACATTCAACAGGATAAGTCACAATTTTCTGCCATAATAAAACTCCAAATAACACAGAGTTGAAGGTGAAAGTGACTGAATGATTTTTATGAGCCTGGGGTTGTGTACACAAATTGCTTGGTTTGTTCAACCAACACTCAACACACAAAATTTCAAAATGTACAAATTACTCAGTTTACTCTTATTTAAGAGCATTCAGCATTTACATCTGAAAAGCTGAAATCAGACGCTTTACTCATACTGGGACATGGAAGGACATGTTTCATTTCACCTACTTTATATCCCAGACACTAAAAATTCATTTTTGATTAAACAAGAAATAAACTATTAAGTAATTATATAGATATCTTTTAAAAACACAGGTGATGTGACAGAACCTCCATCAGAAACTACAGAAGACGTTTAGGGCCACAGGTCACGATTCCTACTTGTGATCCTACAGCAAATCCACCAACCCCGTGTTCACAAAAGACCAGTGCTCTGAAAACATCTGTGGAAGAAAATATTGTAAATGGTAAAGTGCCTTAAAATGAAGTATATAATAATAGCATCTTTTACCTTGTGTGTCATTGTCTCTTCTGTCATCATAATCAAAAACATCATGGTCAGCCATGTTTATTTTTTTGTGGTTTGGTTAAGAGAAGTTGAAGTTAAACACAGGAAATTTCCACTTTGGGAAATTCTCAACTTCTGAGTCTTTGTCTGGAAGCAACATGAGAACACGTCATAACTGTGATTATTGTAAATATCTCAAATCCAAGGGTTCACTTTAAAAATGTGGATGTTTAATAGATGTGTTTAAAGAAAAAAACAATTATAATGTTGAATATTTGTCACATAATATCACCATTTAATACAGAAAACCAGGTCATTCCCAAATGGTTCATGTACTTGTTCTTGCCTCATTATTTGGCAACATTATATTAAGTAATAAGGTAATGTAATAAGGTAAGCCTTATGAAAACAAACATATGCTGTTGTCATTTTCTAAAATTACTCTCACTTCACCAATACATGATGTTTTCCACTGGAAACAAAACAAAACAAAAATCCAAGCTGCGCTCTGCTCTGTCTTCACACAGCGCTGAGTGAGCACTATGGCTTCTCAGTTAAAATAATCCAGGTACAACTGTGCAGAATTTCCAACAATGAACTCCTCAAGCACCATCAGCTCAAGGCATAAACACTAAGTAATATCAGAGAACCGTGTTCTCTTCACATCAACATGTTTGTGGAGTAGAAAACACAGTCTTAAAGTCCATTGTTATCAATGGGCGCCCTTCTGCACCATCTGAGTGAAACGGTTGGTTATGGTTAAGGTAGTGTCGATGAATCGCTCCACACAGCTCACCAGGCACGTCTCTGTCCGGTAGTCCAGCTTCGAGCCTGGACTGTCCACACACTTGTCCCAGCAGATGTCAGTGAAACTGTGCACCTGCAAATCAAATCAAAATGGAGGTCATCAATAGGTGATTTCTGAAATTCTGGGATTGATAAGTCACATAGGTGGACTTATGGGTAACTGAATTGCCAAAGGCTGTCTCTAAATAATAATAGTAGCAGTAGTGATAAGGTGACACAATAATCACAGCCAGTTCCTTCTACATTGTGTAACACTCATTGCTATTTAACCATCCTCTATAAAAGAGGGGTGGTTATAAAAATAATTACTTATAAATACTTGATCAGTACAGTCTAGCTGTCAATCACCTCACTGTTAGCATGCTATTAACTGTATACATGCTAGCACCGTATGATTAGCATGCTAACACTGTATGCAGGGTAGCACCGTATAGTTAGCATGCTAATTCTTGACACATGTTTTACGTATGGTTTGCATGCTAACCTGGGCCTGGAACTGCGCTTTCTGCTGTTCGATAGCGATCATACGCTGAAGCTCCGAGGCCTCCGCCTTCTCCGACGAACTGAGACTATCAAAACTGTCCATGGTATTGATAAGTCTGGTCTTCACAGGTCGCTGTGTGTTCACCTGAAGCCGGCTGGAGCGTGGTGCGTTCTGTGCTCGGGTCACCTTCGATGACGTATGACGCAAGAAGTGACGCTCACAAAGATATTTTGTGTTGAAAAGTTGACTCGCTCACGATTTTACGAAGTGTACACGTTTTTTTTTTTTTTTTTTTTTGTCGCATTTTGGGCATGTTGAGCTGCTAAAACATTTATAATCTTATTAACATCGTCACCGCAGTTTAGTTTTAACTAGTCTTCTATTTAATTTCACCTCCCGTGTAAACCCACCCCGAACGGTGGCGCTGTTTCCTCTCGAATATAAAATATCTTTGTGCGCGCGAACTACTTCCGGTCACGGTGGTGTCCTTGGTAAGAAGATCGTAATGGCGGCTGTCTTCCGGTTGGGTTGTGTCTGTCGCAGAGGAGTCAAACGTGAGTATTTCTGTCTGCTTTTAACGTTTCGGTGTTTCTGAGTATGTGAGTGTTTACGTAAATGTGGCCGGTTGATATTAGTGCAGTTTGACTGAAGTTACGTTAAATAGTCATTGTGAACGCGAACAAACCGCGTCCGGTAGAGTTCTTTGACTTTGATTGTGTGGCTACAGTGAGTTATTACCTGGATCTGTCACCGGTTGGCATCACTTAGACAGCGGCTGGAAAATTTTACTCTTCTCAGTCGTTTTTTTTTTTTAAATGACGTGTAAATGTAAAGTGAGGATGAAGTGAAACTTGCGGCCGTTGTGACCATCGTGACATCACATGGTGACGACATTGACTGGTTCAATCACTTGGAGAAAGTTTCTGTTTCATATCAGATTCATACATGTTCTGTTTTTAAGTAAATGTTCATCTAAACCACGTTAACCCCACGCTGTTTTTTAAATCCTGTTTAACCACAAGTGTAATTGTTCTGACCTTGTGTGACCTCAGTGTGACTCACTATTGTGTCTGTTATCAGAAGCTACTGAGTTAAATACATTTCTCCTAAAAATGTAATGGAAGGAACATCATTGTTAAATCATATCCATGGAAAACCTGATTTTATAAGTGTATGATGATGATGATGGGTTTTTTTTTTTTTTTTAACCTGTGACTTACCATTGTGTTTTCTCTCTTGTCTCTTTAGCTCTGTTCTACCAAAGCACTTTGTTGTCCAGACCAGTTGGCTTGGTTGTACCTCACAAAAACCAGGAGCAGCCGCACCTGCTGACAGCGAGGATTCATGCGTCGCAGGCTCTCTACGGTCAGTGGAAAAAAACGCAAAGCACACGGGAGTAAATGCAGCACGTACAGGAGCGGCAAAAGTTCACAGTCAGTATGTTGGCGATGGGTCAATTAATTGATTAATCAATACAGAACATTTATGATCGAGCTTAGGTCCGGGAGAAAATAATACTTTTCATTTTGAGAAGTAACATCAGTCCTCTGCTGTTAGTTTTGTGTTGATGTTTGTCTGTGCCTTCAGATGGCAATAGTCACCGACTGATATTTGGACATTTGACAGGAAAATAATAATAATAACAGACATTTTCTAGCAAACCAACAGGATGATGCATTGCAGCTTTAGAAATAACCACAGGGTCAAATCAACAGCTGACAGTTTAATAAACCAGATAAATAAACACGATGAGCTGCACATTTTCCTCTTCTGACTGGCCTGTCTCCATCATCAAGTAGTAATGAGGTGTCATTGCTAAATACTTCCTGTTTGACATGAGGTTGATTTTGGGGTCAGTGGTGTTTTGTCACACGTGTTTAGCAACCTTAGTGTTTAAGCAGTGTCAGTGCCCTGACATCAGGTTCCTGAGGTCTGCTGGTTTCACCAGCTGTGAACCTCTGTTTAGGTTAATGGGTCATTTACAGGGTGGAACATTAAATGGTTCTAAGTTCTAAGCTAAGTTAGTTTCCTGGATCTGTGCTTTCAACATTAACTTAACCAATTTTTTTTTAATGATATACTTATATTCAAGTTTTGGCTACTCCTGATAACGAGCATAGATTAACAAATTCTTTGACCTTTTGTGAGATACATGAATTCACCGTCTTGTAGGGCTGCAATCTAATTACTGCATTTTCTATCAGTCACATCAGCTGCACCAAAATAAGTGCTCCTATTTTTACTGCTGAGCTTTCCCCCAACAAGCTCCTTGAAGCGGACAGATACAGATGAAATCGACCTCAGAAAAACTTGTTGGTGGTGGTTGAGAACAAGCTCTTGTGTTGAAGCAGGTTCGTAAGTAGCAGTAGCAGTAAATGAACTCTTTTTTTTATTTCTTATCTCTGTGGCCAATCAAAGGACTTTATACTACTAGTTGCATTTATCCATTGACACACACATTGATACAGTGCATGGCACACTCAGACATCCATGGACCAGCCACCAGGGGCAATGTTGGGTTCAACATCTTGCCCAGTCACATAAAATGTGGACTGGAGGAGCCAGGAATAGAACCTCTGACCCTCTGAGCATCTAAAAGGAATGTACGTTGAGATGTTGACTCCTAACAAGTGTCTAAACTCACCAGAGTGGTCTCTTAACTGCTGCTGTAACAATGGTAAATGTCCCCAATGTGAGACTAGTAAAGATGACAGAGCTCTAAAGGCCAAGAAGACATACCCATGCTGCAGTGTTTCCCACAGAATTTTAGGAGACTGTGGTGGACGGTGTGGTGTCGTTAGTGTCGCTAGATCGCACCCGGTGCAGCCAGGGAAGCTCCAGGCAATGCAGCGCGACCTGTGCTAGCGTGTGCATGAGAGAGAGAGAGAGTGAGAGCGAGACTGATATTATTTATATGGTGCCGATAATTAATGACGATGTGTTGTTGGTGTTACTCCACAGCGGGCTCCGGCTCTAAAGCCGCCTCTCTGCATTGGACGGCAGAGCGAGCGCTGAGCATCCTGTTGCTGGCCATGGGACCTGTAGCCTATTTTAACCCAGGTCCAGTCATGGATTACTCCCTGGCAGCTGCTCTGACCCTGCACGGACACTGGTAAGAGGATCAAATGCAAACCTGAGCTTCAGCCTCATATGACCAGTCAGTTCACACAGATTTGACCTCTCCTGGGCAAAATTCCTTATCCCATGAGGGGTGTGACTTGATCTCACCTCTGTGGTCTTAACATCAGCAGTCAGTCATATCAACTCAGCTGCCAGCAGCTGTTAACTCTACAGTGATGTTCTCTTGCCCCAGTAAATATTACAGCAGGTGTAGTGTTGTGGTTTTAAAAAAAAGACCTAATGAAGCAAGAAACAAAAGTATTTTAATATATGTGCAATAAGCTAATATCAGTCATTTTATCATTATTATATAAAGTTACAAACCTGTGTTCAAAAACAAATGGAGGGTAGGATGTAAAATAGTTGCCATTGCCAACTAGTTTAGTGTTTATTTTTGCTCCGTAGGGGCATCGGTCAGGTGTTGACGGACTACGTTCACGGTGACACAAAGGTCAAGATCGCAAACACGGGTCTGTTCCTCCTATCTACGGTCACCTTCGCTGGTCTGTGCTACTTCAACTACAATGACGTTGGCATCTGCAAAGCCATTGCGCTGCTGTGGAGCAAATAAATGACTGGACTGAGAAACCCGCGAGGACCGAAACACCAGGACTGGTGCCATCTCATCCTGGCCGATTGTTCAAAAGAAAAAAAAAAAAAAAAAGAAATCCAAGGTGTTTTATGTAAATTCTTATAAATATCATGTTGACAATTTTGAAGATGATTCAAAAGTGTTTAATTGCAGTTATCGTTGATCACTTCGGGCTTGGTATTTGTAAAAAGTTATTGCTCAGTTGAATTATAAACATGAGTGAGCAACTGACATCCACTGTCTTTCTGTACATAAGGGAGAAACGATCGTGCTCATGTGCAGTGGGGACTGAAGTTAAGATGCATTCCCCTGATATTTAACATGTCACCACGCTTCCTACAAACATGAGATGTCTTTTCTCCTGATTTGTAGTTGTTGTATTCACTGGAGACAGGTACTTCTGTGTCAGGTCTTAACAGAATAATTTATTTTTCATGTTCAGGTCTTTTTCGTGGCCGATTTCGTCGATGTGTTTTGTTTCCGATCACGATGTGTACGCACTAAACCTCTGCTTGTTCAAGCTGTCAGGGAGTGACAGGGCAGCACTACAGCACGAAGCAGTTTTTGTTTCATCCTCAACACTCGTCACAGTCCTGAACACGTACTGGTAGATGCCCACTTGTTTTTTTTGACTGACAGTAGCAAATGTTGTTTGTAACTTGAAGTCAGAGACTGCATTGTTTAGGGGAGGGGGCTTGGAAGATGAGCAGACTGAAGTAGCTCGAATCAGCCTGTTCAGTCCTGGAGATGTGCTCATCGGTAAATGTTAATAAAAAAAAAAGGGGAAGGCTTTATCTCTGGTACATCAACATTTCAGAAACATTCATTATCACTTATCCCGACCTGAGCATCTCCAGCAGAATGATCGAGTCCAGCAGCGTGCAAACACTCGTCAGTTAACAGTGTGTGAAATCTACAAGCAGGGTCTGAAATTAACAGCTGCAAAATGCCGTCCTCTGCCAATACAATATCACTCAAGTCAGTACTATGAATGCCTCTGTAACATATTGAGTTGTGTTGTATTTAATGTATAATTAAGCAAACATCAAATGGGGAAAAAAAAAAAAAAAAAGAAGACGCATTTTTAAAAGACTAAAATTGTTCTTTTATTTCAAAATGTTTGACATTTTTTGCCAGTTTTTTTTCTTTTTCCTCGGCAAATAAAACACAACTTTAACAACGAAACGCATCATAGCGAGACTTGATATAGCAGAATATCTCAAACTTGATGTATGTATAATGGAACATCTACTCATTACGCACAGATATTAGTGACACTGTGGCAGAATTGAGCAGGTCGCAAGATTATGACGTCTGGATTCAGTCTGTTGTCACAACATTGTGCAGTAAATGTTTATCACAGCTTTCGAATCTTGTCTTTTTGCTCATCACAATTGCTTAACTGTCGACTGGTGACGTGTGTTCGATTAATGTAATCACAAACCATACGCACAATATATTGGTTCTATTTATTTAGAACAATAAAGTTGTTTTCATATTGTTGATATTTTATGCTTTAACCCATCAACACAACACATTACATAAACACAGACGAGTTCAGAATGTATAAAAATAGAAGTACAAATATATATATATATATATATATTAAAAAGTACATTTTCACTAATGCACATCTAATGTCAACTGATAAAACCCAATGGATTATAAATTCAAACCATATCCAAACTTGTTGCCACAGTGACGAAGAGTAGAAATAATCAATTTTAGGGTTAGAGTTAATGGAACATCAGTTTCCTAAAACCATTGTGGAAATTGATTTGTATGTAGTTGTTATTTTAGCTAATATTTTTCTGATTTATAAAGCAATTAATAAATAGATAAATCCAACAGTCTGACTCTAGTGTGTCAACAAAATGAAACCAAGTATTAGATTAGATAATGCCTCACTGGCATATTCAAACTAAATTTCACTGAATAAATGATAAGCTTGACCCTGTGGCAACTTCTCACCAATGAAGAAAACGGTTTGTTTTTACTCCAGTTTGTCTAAAATCCTGATCTCAACACACTCTGGTTCGTCTGTTACTTTACGCAAGACCAGTTTTTTCATATTACCGTCTGTACTCTCAAACCCCAGGTACTTATCTGGGTGCATTGTGGACTTGAACAAGTACACATCATTCTGTTTCAAGGCCTCCAGGATGAACATGGCCTCGTGTCCGGATGAAGATATTCTCTCTGGAAGGGAATCCTGCAGGGAAACATTCATGGTAAACTTTATTTAGTCACACCACTGCACTGTGGGCAAGATGCAGTCTAATTAATGGAAACGTCAGCAAACACACTATAAACCTTAACTCGGTTTTCTTTTGTTTTGTGACATTGATCATAGTTCATCAAATTCTGTTGCTGCACCTTTGAATCGAGCTGTGATTCCTGCCATGATGCTGTTTGTTAATGTAACGATGTTTAAAATGTACATGTAGTAAATTTACAACACAGGATACAACAAGTTATGTCGACATGTTGAGCTGCAGGTCAGGCCAACTGTTTGCCTTTCCAGCCTTTATGCTAAGCTAACTGTGTCCTGTCTTACACTTTGGACAGATATGAAATTGCTCAGGACTAGCTGTTTAGCATGATAACATCAGCAGAAGAAAGATGAGTTAGGAGTTAAGAGACTACAGGAATACGTTTGGTTCTGAACTTATGACTCTTGTGATTTTCTCACCATTTGCTGAAGACTGACATCATATCCGTTGTCCGCACAACACACCACCATTTTCTTTTCACCTTGTTTGGCGTACAGCATGATCGGCATCCCTGGCTCAGTCCTGTCCTGGTCAATGTAAGTGTGGATACAGAACCTACAGTCTGAAGAACACAGTGTAAGAGGTGGAGGGGGTGGGGGATGATTTAAATGTGTTGAATATGTATTTATTCTTTAGAAACAGTTTTCACTAATAGCAACTGACGTACTAAAATGACTGGGAGTCAAATTGTTTTAGTTTTATAAACTATCCACATCACAGAAGTGATGAGTGGGATCAGTTAAATATGACAATGCCTGTGACAATGAAGGGGTAGATATTTGTTGTGACATCAATGATGAAGAAAATCTGTTGATGAATGAACAGATCAACAGTGTACATCACAAACAACATCACAGTGTAAAGGTTGCAGTCAATATAATATGGACAGTATTACTGTTGTGGATTTCTGTCAATAAAAGCTAAATTAATATACAATATTATAATATCTTTTTGCTTTATCTGGCTGTATATTACCAGAGCTAGACAGCTCCCGTTGATTTAATGATTTTGCTTGCAACTGTTGATCCTTTAAGATCAGGTATTTGTTGTCCTTGCTGCAGAGGACATGTTCTGACACGTTGGAGGTTTGTTCAAAGATGTTGCAGTCCACTTCATCTTTAAGAGAAAAAAAAATCATGTTATATGACACTGTGCAATCATTATTTGTAAATTATACAATAAATGGAAGAATACAGAGGGTGTGCAGAGGAGGCGTACAGCATGATCGGCGTCCCAGTCTTAGTGTCGTTGTGATGGTCATTGTACATGTGGATACAGAACTCATAGTCTGAAAAACACAGTATAAGGAAGAGGAGGAGGACAGTGTTGATTTGTCGCTTGTTACTTGTTAATATTAACATATTGTTGAGTTTTCTTTCCAGAGCTGAGCACACATCATCATGTCAATAAAAGCTAAATTTTTTGTGATTTATCTGACTATATATTACCAGAGTCAGAGAGGTTCTTGCTGCTTCTGCTTTCAACTGTCCGTCCCTTAAGATCAGGAATTTGTTGTCCTTGCTGCAGAGGTGATGTTTTGAAAAAAAAAAAAAATGTTATAATGTAAGATACAGAAGGAATTATTCACCACATAGTCTTGGACTGTAAATTAAAAAAAATCAGAAGTAAAATTAAAGTGTTAACTTACCTGTTCCAGTTGTCTCTGTAAATAGAGAACAATACACCACAGATTACATCATGTACAATAATATACATGTAGAGAAAGAATTAATATTTTTAAAATAAAAAAATCTGGGCAGCTAATGATTGTGTTGGTCGGGATTCAACCAGCGATGGCTACGATGGCTCCGTCAATCAAGCGATAGAAACTTACAGTGATTGCACTACAAAAATCTGTGCAGTTAAAAAAAAAAAAAGTTTTTTTCCATTTTGATTCAAACGTACTAAAATTGAGAGTAAAAAAAAATACCATCATGAGTGACTTGTCTCTCAGCTAAAGCTAAAATATCATGGTTACGTTCATTTCTTTTTTGTAGGTTTGTGTCGCACTTTCTGTGATACAAACCTGTGATACAAAGTATTCTCAGTATATTTAACTACTTCCTTGACACACGTTTTTCAAGTGGTCGAAAATTCTGAGAATATCTGAGAACCAATAAAAGCACAATTATAGTAGAACCACCTTGCTAAAACTGAAAAAATCTTTCCTGCAATGTAAAGAATATAGCATACACATTTACTGTACAAGCAGATTTGAGTTCAGATTTTTACCACACAGATCTAACCTTCAGAGACAATGAAATCCTGTTTTGTTTGTTTGTTTGTTTGTTTGTTTGTTTTTCAAGTTGCAGTAAGAATTGCAACCAAGTACTGGATGAGAGAAGGAAAAAAAATCACTAAATGTTTATTATTAATATAAAAATACTGAACTTTCAGCAGCTTACTCAACTTGTAACAGATATAAAAAAACCATAAAGCCAGATAATGTAAAGTTAAGGAGTCATATACAGGTCAGTGAACTTGGCTGCTTGTAATATGTTTACATTGCACATACAAGTACCATGTAAATCAATGTCTTACCTTACTATAGATGCTGTCCTGTGGTCGACTTCGAGTGGCTAGAATATGAAGAGAAGCTGAATAAATTGACTTTTTATAACCACAATCTGCTTCCTGCTTTGTATGTCAGTGTCATTCACACCATCTAATTTTGTGTGGTTGAGAATGTTGCTCTTTTCCACCTTTGTTGCACCTACGTCATTCATATTAAGTAGCTCTACTAATCTAAAAATAAATCTAGGAAAGAAATAAGCTGTAAAAAGTTTTTATAGTACATGAACTCCTGAAATAGAATAACATATTGACCCTGGATATGACGGGTACTTTTCCCTAGAAAAAAGACAGGTCGTGTTTGTGTTCGGGGTCCAGAGACCTGATGAGATGCGACTGTGACACGGAGACTCACTAGAAAACAGTGGCTCAAATGTTGGACAAGTTAACAAACAGCAGAAGAGGACAGTGTTTCCCATACATTGACGAGACTGTGTTGCTCCACCATAGTTTCAAAGTTGGGGAGTCATAATGCCAAGGCCAATGTTCGAGTGCATGTTAAACACCGCTCCCAGGGGACACCTGGATAGCCAAGTGGTTATGTACTACATTGTATCATCGCATGCAAGCTTTCCTGCATGGGTTCTCCTTCTTTCCTGTCTCAATCATTAAAGGCAAAAATTCCCCAACAAATAATGATAAAAACAAAAAACCCACTCCACTCGTTTGCTAATTTTTCCAAAAATGGGTCTTGAAAACAGCACGCAACCAGCTGAGATGTGAGATACAGTTGATACCATTGATCCACCGAGTTTCCCTGTTGACTGACATTCTGTCCAAATTAATTGGCATGAACAGCTTCTACTACATAAAAAGGCTGTTAATGAACAGTGTTGCTAATTTAATGCCTTGTCACTAGATTTACCAACTTCCTGACGTATCTAATGACAATTCAGGCAAATTGTTGGTTTTGACAAACTATGTCTGCCTTCCAACAGATAATGTTTGGAATTGTAGCTAAAATGTCTCTAAAACTCAGGTTTATCAAATGACACTTCCTCTACAACTCACCCCTAGACATGCAACCAAAAACGTTTGTGTGGGTGTAGGAAATACTTCAGCAAGTGGACTGTGAACTGTGGAGAGTGATGCTTGCAATGGAAACTTTTTGATAAACTTACTATTCATTACATAATAAGGTTAGGTGGTTTTGAAGTGTTGTACTAAACACATCATACCTTCTTCACCTTGATGTTCCTCAGCGATTCAGCTGGTGGATTTAGTGGTTGGTGGGGGAATTCTGTGAATGTCAGATGACATGGCTGTACTACCACCACCCACCTGCTGAGGAAATACTGGTACTGCCCCAAGTGATGAAATCCTTGACAGGATTGTATCTAATAGGGACAGTCCCCAACATAAGACCAAAATCTTCAGGTTAAAGTTGACTGTCCGAAGTAATTTGAACACCATGCATAAGAGAGAGATATTTTACATTGATCGAAGTAATATTGTATTTGACCGTCTTTTGTTTTCACAGCCAAATATCTAACAATGAAAGTAAGTGGGGCAGTCAGCCAAATGTTTCTAAATTTGTCATTTTTTAACCATTTTTGTCATTTGTCATTGTCATTTTTTAATCATTTTTTAATAAAGCTGATCTGGGTTTGGCTTTAGAGGCTGATTTCTGGTTGTCTCTGTCAAAACGAGCGTACAAGTTGTTAGTATCTGTCGTTCTAATGTCACTTCTTTGACCGATTCCATCATCATGTAGTGATCTTACAAAATAAAAATGTGGCAATATTAAATATACAGCTCTCAGTTTGCTCCCTATTCGACATGAGATCAGGTGGGTGACTGCCCCGGTTGTTTTTGGTGTCTGTGGTGTTTTGTCACACGTATTTAACAACCTTAGTGTTCGAGCAGTGTCAGTGCCCTCACATCAGGTTCCTGAGATCTGCTCAGTGAAGACAGGTTTCACCAGCTTGAACCTCTGTTCAGGTTAATGGGTCATTTACAGGGTGGAACATTAAATGGTTCTGTGCTTAGTTCAGCCTAGTTCACATCAACAAACTTTACCAACAATTTGCAGTCGGAGCGGCTCACTGACTTGAATCATTGGTGAATATGCAGTTTATTATTATAATAAGTCAGAAGCGACTGACAAAGAGCAACAGCCAATCAGAGGTGGGATGTGATTACTTTGATTTACTCAGAAGTCAGACGTTTTAACGTATTTTGTTTAAGTTTCTGTTTCTATCATTTCCCCTCATCTGATAAAAATGTCTGCTGATGATAACCATGAATCTATCTATCACCATCAGCTCCAATATGAAAACCACCTGTGATGTTTACATGGTGAGTGGTTTAGTTTGTGCTGCAGACTGTATCCTGTCTTCTGTGTGCATGACAAGACGTACAGTTTGGTGACGTTATGGTGTGATAGGGATCAGTACTCGGTGAAAAATCCTGTAATCCTGTAAACACTACAGGTCTCAGACCAGTTGCTGAGATTACAGATCATAGAAACACCAGTCGCCAAGTGTGAAAAACAAACAGCAATAAGATGACCTCTGTAGTCATGAAGTGCTTCGAGACTCATCCTCCACCATTTTAAGTGCTTCCTCGCTCCAAAATTTGATCAGCACCAGTTTGCTTACAGTATTGCTATTGTATCATGTTGTGTTGTATCACTGATTTCGCTCAAGTCAGTTCTATGAATGCCTCTAACATATTGAGTTGTGTTACGTCCCCGTTTTGTCCAGGGGAATACGGGTCGAAACAATAATAAAAATGAAAGAATAACCGGGCCAAAGGGACAGTTCTAAGTAAAAGTAAAATGATTTATTCAGAACAAAAATAAGAAAACCAACAAAACACAACTTTGCAATAAATGAAAAGCAAGCTGAACCAAAACAACACAACTGAGGATAACTACAGAAAGTAGGCTATAAACACTTAACATTAGATAGTAATACCCCGCGACAACCTCCTGCAAACGGGAGTAACAGCGATCGCTTCACACCAAGCTCCGAATGGCACAGCACACTGACAAACTCTCTGGTCTCCTGCTCTTCCGACGGTACGGTTTCTCCGGGCTTTATTCAGCAGTCCCTGATTACCCCTGCAGTCAGTCCAGGGTCGGCACCTGTTCTGGAGCTCAAACAAGGGAAGGGGGGGAGCACCTGGTCTCCACTTGCCATTGCCCCAGTTGCATTTTTGTATTTTTTGCACTGTTGTACTTTTCTGATATCTTCCTCTGTGTTGATACTTTTCTGTGTTTTTGATACTTTTCTCCGTGTTTACTTTGTAATTATTGCTCTGTTTATATTTTATATTTTTTTATAGGTTATACTTTATATTCTACCTTCACCAGTCACTTTTTCCTTCTGTGTATGTCCTTATTCAGGATGCCTTAATTTCCCTCTGGGATCAAAAAAGTATTCATTCATTCACACAATCCAAAACACACATACACTTAACTGATGCCACCTATAGGGCCATAACATGTTTCAACATTTAATGTATGATTTACAAACTGCCACACCACTGTGATTAGCAGACATCAAATGAAAAAAGACACTTTTTGAAATGTTTGAAACGGTCCTTTTATTTTTGAAATGTTCACAATTTTTGACAGTTTTTCTCAGTAAATAAAGCATAACATAACATTTTAACATTATACCCTCCCATAACCCTGTGATATGTCTTAAACACTAATATCACTTGAGTAAATACACTGACATGCATAATTTGCGCACAAAAAAGCGCACATCCATCGGACCAGACAGACAAAAGTATTCAACCTAATTCCACCGATTAACATGTTATCTAGAGTATAAGACTGATCAGAAAAAGGTAACATAGCCTGCAAAATAAACAAATCTACAGCTCCCGTGTATGACATTACGCAATCTTTTGCCAGATCTTTTTCCCACATGAAGCTCTGTGCACTTGAGTCAGTGATTGGACACGATGGAGCCAATGCACTTGGTTTGACGTGTGAGTAAGTAGGACCCTTTCATTTACTTTTAAGTGCCGGGCAATGGACTTTCCAGGGTCCAGTGTTACGACAGTAATTACAAACTAATTCAGTGTCTCGTTTTCAAGGGGACATAGGAAACCTATGAAAATAAAGCGTTGTGAGTCCCCTGCTCTAAATTCATCATAGGCCTACTACTAAAGTTTAGAAAACTGCTTTTATGCGTCAAAGTAAACTCATCTGCCAATGTAGCCACAGCTTTATGTTGCAACACACTCAGGGACAGAAGACTTAAACTGTTCAACTAACTTTAAATTAGTCATCACTGGCAGAACACCACCGACTGATTCCGCAAATCTCTGGCAAACTCTAAACAGGTTTGATCAGCCTCTTTCACCCCTGTGCGAAATCTCTGACAATAAGCCTCTGGTACAAGTGCATAGACCTGCAAAACAGCTGCTTTTACTTTAGTACAGTTCTTAGAATACTCACGAGACAATGACGAGTAAGACTCCTGCGCTTAACCAGTTAACACACATTGTAACAATAAACATATTTGTGCATAAGACCAATTTCTCGCCTCGACAACTCGGCCTACTAACGCGCACAGCAGCAGCGCTGAAAGTCGTCACAGCGTTGCATTTGCACACTGTCTCCTTTTCTCCCATTGGGTAAATAATTATTCCAGATGCGACCAAGGGGTCAACTCCACCACTATTTTCACTCTCTTCTCTTTTTTCCGTTTCTGTCGCTCTTGTTCTTTAGTCCCTAAATTGCGTGCAACGCATGTTCACCTTTCCAAACTCTCCACTGCTTTTTTTTAGTTTCTAATTTGACTGGGTATCTGACATGTTAGAAAACTGGAGTTGCATGCAACTGATAAAGAGCAACAGCCAATCAAAGGGGATGTGAGATAAACGATGCAGTCTCACTGATTCACTCAGAACTGTTTAAAAGTCTGATGCTTTAACGGGTTTTGTTCAGTTTAAGCATCTTATTAGCTTAATATCATATGTACTGAGGAGGTCTTCCAGTGATTTCACCATGGAAACCACCACGTTGCCATCAACAGTGCCCGTCAATAATAAATGGCTGTAAATCACGGTGAGAAGAAGCGGCTACATCCTGTCTAGGTCACATGACCAGATGTATAGTTTGGTGATAGCACTGAGTGATTGGGAGCTTGTGGTGTGAACACTACAGGTCTCAGATCAGTTGTTGAGACTTCAGATCATGGCAACAAAAGTCTCCTCATCACTGATAAAATCTGGCAGCGTGAACTAGGATTGACTGGCTACAACAACGCATATGTGTTGCCTGAGAACTGGGCCCATGTGATACTGACATTAGTCAGTGGGAAATGAGTTTAAATGTAACGAAGCAGATCACAAAGCATTATTTATTCTTAGTTTTAAGTAAAATCGCATGGTTAAATAAAAAAAAAAGTATAAGCATCCCAAAGTTGTAGTTAATGAGAGTAATATAAGTAGATGTAATTTGTTACTTCCACCACCACATGCAGATATTAATAACACTTTGTCTGAAATGGGCAGGTTACAGGCTGAGTTTTCTTGTGGACTCCCTGACACATGGAGGCAGTTTGTGTCACAACACTCATGAACATAATCTCAAAGCATACGCACAATTATGCAACAAATACGCATATTTTATGACTTAAACCCATCAACGCAACACATTATAGATGCACTGTCCTGAGTATAAAAGGTATAAAAATCAATAACATAGTATACATGTTGTAGAAAATGTAATAAAAATTGATGAAGCCAACAGATTTTAAGTTCAAACCGCATCCAAACTTGTTGAGCCATTTGTTGCCACAGTGACGAGGAGTGGAAATAATCAATTTTGGGGTTAGAGTTAATGGAACATTAATTGATTTGTATGTAGTTGTTATTTTAGCTAATATTTTTCTGATTTATGAAGCAATTAATAAATAGATAAATCCAACAGTCTGACTCTAGTGTGTCAACAAAATGTTTTAGTTGATGTTGAAACTAATTTTCAATGAGTAAATGTTTAGCTTGTCTCTGTGGCAACTTCTCATCAATGCAAAAACTGGTTTGTTTTTTAGGTGTTTACCCTGATCTCAACACACTCTGGTTCTTCTGTTACTTTACGCAAGACCAGTTTTTTCATATTACTGTCTGTACTCTCAAACCCCAGGTACTTATCTGGGTGCATTGTGGACTTGAACAAGTACACATCATTCTGTTTCAAGGCCTCCAGGATGAACATGGCCTCATGTCCGGATGAAGATATTCTCTCTGGAAGGGAATCCTGCAGGGAAACATTCATGGTAAACTTTATTTAGTCACACCACTGCACTGTGGGCAAGATGCAGTCTAATTAATGGAAACATCAGCAAACACACCATAAACCTTAACTCGGTTTTCTTTTGTTTTGTGACATTGATCATAGCTCATCAAATTCTGTTGCTGCACCTTTGAATCGAGCTGTGATTCCTCCCATGATGCTGTTTGTTAATGTAACGATGTTTAAAATGTACATGTAGTAAATTTACAACACAGGATACAACAAGTTATGTCGACATGTTGAGCTGCAGGTCAGGCCAACTGTTTGCCTTTCCAGCCTTTATGCTAAGCTAACTGTGTCCTGTCTTACACTTTGGACAGATATGAAATTGAAAATATGAAAGCTGCTTAGCATGCTAACATCAGCAGAAGAAAGACGAGTTAAGAGTTCATGGTGTTTTCCACTGCAGCAACTACAGGAATACGTTTGGTTCTGAACTTATGACTCTAAATAACTCTAAATTTTGTGATTTTCTCACCATTTGCTGAGGAATGATAACACATCCGTTGTCCCCACAACACACCACTATTTTCTTTTCACCTTGTTTGGCGTACAGCATGATCGGCATCCCTGACTCAGTCCTGTCCTGGTCAATGTAAGTGTGGATACAGAACCTACAGTCTGAAGAACACAGTGTAAGAGGTGGAGGGGGTGGGGGATGATTTAAATGTGTTGAATATGTATTTATTCTTTAGAAACAGTTTTCACTAATAGCAACTGACGTACTAAAATGACTGGGAGTCAAATTGTTTTAGTTTTATAAACTATCCACATCACAGAAGTGATGAGTGGGATCAGTTAAATATGACAATGCCTGTGACAATGAAGGGGTAGATATTTGTTGTGACATCGATGATGAAGAAAATCTGTTGATGAATGAACAGATCAACAGTGTACATCACAAACAACATCAACAAACAACAATTAATGTACAATATTACAATATCTTTTTGCTTTATCTGGCTGTATATTACCAGAGCTAGACAGCTCCTGTTGATTTAATGATTTTGCTTGCAACTGTTGATCCTTTAAGATCAGGTATTTGTTGTCCTTGCTGCAGAGGACATGTTCTGACACGTTGGAGGTTTGTTCAAAGATGTCGCAGTCCACTTCATCTTTAAGAGAAAAAAAAATCACTTTATAATGTGACACTCTGCAATCACTATTTGTAAACGAATGGAAGGATACAGAGGGAATGATTCACCACCACTGTTAAAAACATTAACATTAAAAACAAACAAACGGCTCCGTTCAGTCTCTCTCTCTCTATCTATCTATATAATCACCAGTAAAACAGAAGTATTAACTCACCTTTTCCAGCAGCATCTGTAAATAGAGAACAATAAACCACAGGTGAGATTTTGATCTATATACCAGTATGAAGTCCACAGTAGCCATGTGTAATACATTACATTGCATACAATAATACGTATATTAAGAAAGAAATCAGCATTACCTTGAAAATAAAAGGCATCGCCACATATATCGACAAACTCAAGAGAGTTGCAGTTGGAAGCCATCAGGTAGACCTGATAAAAGAGCACATCCACAGTTCACACTCTTCTTCTAAATCAACACATAGTAACGTTGGGGTTATGTGTGTTTTAGACATGCATGGATGGAAAACAAAACTTCGTCAAGTGTCATCATAAGATAGTGTTTCACCACATCCTTCCAGGGCAACTTGATACTCTGAGTTTATGGGTCTCTGTTATTTATTTTTTTTTTTTTAATTAATTTGTACCCATTTTTCAGTTCAATAAAACTAGAAATATCACATTTACTCAAGGAGACTTTTTTGTTAAAGACCTAACTGTGTCATTTGTGTAGATAAAGTAACAATCGGCTGATATTGTACGTCTCAGCTTTAAAAGCGAACACTTTACTGTATTTGCACAGGAGTCTATCCTGGGTTGAAGATGCCTGTTGTTTGACTGAAAATAAGTCATCACATTGAATGAAACGGCACAAATTTACCTTACAACACTATGCCAAAAGTGTTTAGGAGAATTAAAAGATGTGGCAGCTACAAGAGCTAAAGTAAAAAAAAAAAAAAAAAACTAGAAAAGAAAAACAGCTGAAGAGTTAGTGAGAGACAATGCGACACATTGTAACCTGCTCCCACACACACCCATGATAAACACAGGAGCTGTCAAAACAAAAAAGCTTAAACCGCAACAAATCAAAAAGGAAATGTAGGAAAGTGTGACCTGTTATAAGTTAAATAAAGTCAGTGGCTGAATGTTTACTTAAATAGTTGCACTTTGATTAAGGAATAACGAAGCAGTGGTGGGTGTTCAGATGATTACATTATATTAAACAAATGAATGACAAGTCAAAGTTGCCTTCTCATCCAGCGTCGCCCTGTGTCCATGTAATTACAGTGAACTCTTTTTTAAACCCTATTTTTTAAAAACCAAATCGAAACGTGTAATCTTCCCACACACGTCCACTTTGCCAAAATCTTTTGGAGAGTATGTGACCCGAGGCTGCGTTTTAATTGAAGACATTCAAGAAAAGCCGATCTAACCCCACCCTGACCACGTACGGCTACTTGTCTTTTTACAGTCGTGACTTCCTGTCTCTCACTTAACTCCGGCTCGTCAGACCTGAAGTTTTCAGGAGTTCAAGTGTGAAGATGAGATCCGGTTAGTTGTTTACAGAAACTTCCTTTTACACAACGTAACCAGAAGAACAATTCAACCATTAAGCAACAGCAGGTGATGAAGACAGACTGACACTCAGGGCCTCTCCTGCTATTGTGATCGCTCTATTAACTCTGTTAACAAATAGAAAAGAACGCATGAATGAACTACTAAAGACTTGAGATAAATTGTGTGTGAATCATGTGAAGCTACCAGGAAAACCATTATCCTCCGAGACCTGTCATATTCCAAAACATTCCAGACATACAGGGTGTTCAGTGCTCAGAGATGTGGCCCACGTAAAGGAAAACTTAAACACCACAACCACTGAACAAGACTCATGAGACAGTGTTTCGCATAGTATTTCAGGAGAATGTGGTGGGACCTTCAGCCACAAAGGAGAGGGGGTGGGTGGGTATTAGTCATTAAAACAAACAACAAAAATGTTCTTAATTCCTCTAAAATCAAAGTAAAACTACCATGCAGCCACGTATATGTAACACAAAAAAAGGTTTGGCTGTCTAATGTGATTACTACACTATTACCTTTATGATCTCAAGTAGATGCCATAATAATGACTCATTATGATAATTTTAATTTTTGTACAATTACCATGTACATGTACACTGCTGCCAAATTCATATAAAAGCTCACTGCAGCACATGATTAGTTATGTGTCGGAATTGTAGGCATTTACCCTCCTAAAAAACCCTCCGCCACCGGTAGACAGTAAAAATGAAAAATAGGAAAAGAAACCCAAAGTAAGAGGAGAGGTGACAATCAAACAATTCAATCAAACCGTATTAGAAATGACAAAGTTGACACAAGTGAAAAGACTGTCCTTTTTTTTCCCTTTTTTTTTTTTAAATATTGCATTCATTGACAAAAAAAAAAAAAAAAAACACAATTAGAAGAAGTTGGCTCTTGTTAGTTAGTTAGTTAGTTGTTTAGTTCAGCATCACTTCAGACACATAACAATGTAACAACCTGGTGTTATTATATCGTTATCTATTTATGTTATGTTATATGTTATTCACCTACCTTTGAAGGTGCGTTTGTTTTCCTTTTTTCCTTTTCCCTCTGTCTACGCGCAGCACGGTCACACACCCCTTAACACAAAAAGGGGAGGGGGGGGAATCAAAATTACTACCAACAATTAAACAACTCCTACAAAAAGAAAAAAAAAAAAAAGAAAAAAAAAAAGTTTGATTTTTGTTTCTGACGTAGTTACACAAGTCTAAGTGGAGCAAGTTAATGGGAAAACGGCGCGTACACGCACCGGTTTCTACTGCTGTTATCCACGCGCAACGCTCACCGGCTCATAGAAACCATAGAAACAAGACTCCTTTTGTTCCCTTCTACATTCGAGGTCCCGTCTCTGATTGGCTAATACTTTCGATGACACACAGATAGCCGATCAGAGGAGGGAGTAGGGTGGCGGCACACAGAAGTGAAAGTGGAGCAGGGTTTCTCGTTTTGTCATTTTTCTGTTTCAGTTTAATCCAAAAACTGTTTTTGTTTTCAGCTTCAGTCTGTTGCGCGTGTTTTACTCTCATTTCTTAGATGAGACGAACAGTGGTTTCTACTCATTAACTTATGATTAAATTTGAATTTAAAAAGTATTTACTGAATAAATTTTGTTTTGAAATCAAAGTATTGAATACATTTTCTATAGATTAAAGTAATGAGTATTATTATTATTATTTTGTCTCTACTGGGTTGGCTCTGACAGTGATAGCCAGGTGCAACTAGGGGGCACCAGAAAGCTTAAAATGTCAAGAAAGTGTATCAAAACCCATCCTCCTTTCACAATGAAAACTCAGAAGTCTTGCAAAATGCGAACGTGTGTCGGGTCATGTCATGCATTCATATCAGGAGTAGTCAGATTAAAGTATGCAATGATGAAAGTATCAAATGTCTGATTTAACACATTTAACTTACAGAAACATTGTCAGGCAGATGTTATCATGACATGAAGTTATGTAAATATTACCATGCTTGTCAAAACAGGACGGTTAGATCTATTTGTTTGATGAACTCACCCTTAATCAAGCAATGAAAACCTACAATGAATGCATTGTGAGGCTGAAGTCTGTGCAGTTTTACTATAAAGATTTTTTTTTTTTAATCTTTGTTTTCCACTTTTGATTCAAATCTATTCTAAAAAGATCATCAACGGTCTGTTTACCTACTTTTTTATGTCCCAAAAACAGAAAAATGTTTTTAAATGTTGATCGAAGTGATAGAATATTCAGTGACTAGTCGAGAGTTTATATGACGCATGTTGCCATATGTCATGGGACCAAAAGAAGCACAATTACAGGTCTATCATATACACATTAACGATACAAGCAGATATGAGTTCAGATTTGTTCACACAGATCTAATCTTCACTGAAAATGAAATCCTGCTTTTTCTTAAAGTGGAAGTATAAATTGAGATCAAGTACTGGATTAGAGAAGGGAAAGTAAACATCACAGAACCTTTAGCGTCAATATCAAAAATGCTGACCTCGTAGCAATGAAGGAAATATCACTTTTTATCTTTTAACTTCAGAGTGAAAACTGTGTTATTATGAAACATCCTAATCTCTATAGAGCTAACTGACAATCAGTGGTTCAACTCTGTCTGACTCCACTTATAACAGATAAAAAAAAATCATAAAGCCTGAAGGGTCAGGGAGTCATATACAATCCAGGGAACTGTATGTAATATGTTTACGTTGCACATAAAAGTACAATGTAAATCAATGACCTACCTTGATAGTAGATGCTGATTGACTGACTGCTGGACCACAGCACCGGGGACTGAATGTTGGACTTACTTCACGTTTTTTAACCTGAATTGCAAGTGGAAACATCGGCAGAATATAAAGAGATAGTGGCCAAGTCACACTGCCCCCATCAACTTCCTGTGGTTTGTCTATCTGTGTCACACATGTAGATTTTGTTTACACCAAATCATTTTGGGAGGTTGAGGTTTTTTTTTTTTTTCATTTTTTATGTCGAACTATTTTTTAACACTGACACACTGACTCACACCTGCTGCCACTGAAACCTGACCCAAGACACATACAGCTGAAAGTGGTTGTATGTGTGGAAGAAATGCTACAACATGTGGATAAACGCTCTAATAAAACTAACGTTCATTGCGTAATAAACTTAATGTGTTTTTGAAATGCTGAACTAAACACGTACATGACAGACTGTGCCACCTCAGCTACAGTAACAATATTGCTAGTAGACTGAGAGTTTGCGTAATAAACCCTACCCTAACCTGCAATCTCTCTCTTTGTTATCATGAATTATTCTTATCTCCATAGGGCTGTTAAACAGTGGTTAAATTCTGACACTGGTTATTAAAGATAAAACATGGTATGTATGCATAAGTATAGGAGATACTGGACTAAATGTACTGATTTCCTGAAGCCACTCCTGTTGTCTTGGGCGTTTGTTTCAGGACCTTCTTGCCCAGCTGCTCACCTTGGCACGACAGCCAAATGAAGGGAGAGTTCTGGTGGTTCCAAACCCAAATATTACATTTGAAAATCTTTTTTCAAACAGGAAAAAAGGTGTGGTGAAGTTTGGCCAGTCTTTCTGAAAGGCCATGTTTTGGCCTTTTTTGTGTAGGTTTGGCTCCAAGTCTGATGCTGTCTCCAGTGCTGGGGCCAATGAAACTGTATGACATCTTATTACTTGCTGAGAGTGTAACATCGAGGCTCGAACTGTCAGATCCAGGCTCGGGAGATGCTGCTGAAGGAGATCTGTGGGAACAGCAGAAATCCACCACCAGCTCTTTATTTTCTCCACTGTTTGTCTGGAGGTAGTTCTGCTGGTATCATCCCATAAAGTCTTGTCAGTCCTCTATGCTCCCTGGTGTCCCCGTCTGTAGTGAGGACATTGATGACAGAGCAATCTGAGAACTTCTGCAGGTGGCAGGAGGGTGAAGTTTAGGACAAGTCTTTAGTGTAGATGGTGAACAGGAGTGGACCCAGAACTGTTCCCACATTATTTTGTAGATAATCATGTCCTCACACACAGTGGATGGTCAGTGAGCTAGTCAGTAATCCACAATGTGTGGTGATTCACTCCTTTTTATTTTATTCATTTTTTTTTGATCAAATGTCAAAGAAATTGTCCAGAGAAATCAAAGAACATGATTGTTATAGTGTCCTGGGTTTCCCCAGGTGGGACAGAAGTCGATGGACAGTCTCACCATGGGGCACACATGGGCAGGGACCAGCTGCTTCAGGGTCTTCATGTTGGATTTTAGCACTGGCAGTCTACGTTGCTACTGTTGCTACTTCTGTCTGAGTCTGACCGTACAACCCTAACTATCCAGAAAATTGGAAACTGACTTTGGAGAATTATATCTCATTATCTGACCACTGGTGCATCCTTGATTTGTAAACGATTTCCTTCTGAAATTCCAGTCATGGGTTTTAAAGTTGTGGCCAAGCAAAACAAATTTCCCCTTGATGTCTTTGTAAGTAGATCTTTGTGAGGCAGTTTGCCCAGAGTGGTCCCTGCAGCAGAGTTGCTATATCTGGATGTAGTGTACTGGGGTAAAAGTGACTGGGCTTTTCCCTCTATGTTCTGTCTCACTCATTAGTGGCAATAACAAAATTGTTAATATGAAAGAGTACAAAGCACTGTGTAATGACTATAAAAAAAAAAATAAAAAACCAAAACAAAAATAATCACAATAACGATAGTGTTCATTTCATTGCAACATGAGTCACCATGATTTAACATTTTCTATTGAATTTTCTAGATGAGTTCTTCTCAGGTTCTTAATTGCACCTTTTGGCTTCATAATTACTTCTACATGCTTCAACATACAAACTTAATTCAGACTTTAAAATGTTCATCTAAGTTAGGATGTTATAGAATATAGACAGTATTTTTAGTCTGTTTTATTCCTTCTGAAAAATATTCAGGTGTTTTTGTCTTTATAATGGAATGATGGTTACTGAAGATGCTTTCACCTACAGACTTCATTTAAGGTTTAAATGGGTCACAAATCTTTCAGTCTTACAGATACAGTTTTGATTATTTTGATATCTTGGACAATTTTGAGTATTTTAAGTAAAGATTAGACTTATCATCATGATACACTGATTTGGTTTTGGATCTTTGTAAGAATGTGTTTGTTTGATCGACAATTAGTGTTTCTGCAGTTTTTCTTCAACATCTATTGGAATACGTTGGGCACATTTTAACCAAAATGTTACTTCACAGTCACTTCCCATTTGAATTAGGTGTAGAGGTAACGAGTATAGGTTTCTTATCACCAACAAACACTTCATCCGATAGTTTACGCTTGTTAAAAAGTTCATTTTATTTTAAATATGTGAAAAACTCTGTGGTAGGAAGCTGTACTTTGACACACAGTGGTCATGCTCTACAGGCTGAAAAACAACTGGAAAGACAAATAAGAAGTTAGAAGAAAATGATCATATCTAATTTAGAATTTTCCTGGGAAGACAAAGACAAAATCCTTTACAAATTTTCAAGGCACCTTTACAACATGCATATAAAAAAGCACACACATGATAAAATGTTCCGCAATATTTTGCACCGACATCAGTCCTGGTTTATTATGATTAACTAACAATAAGCATTTACAAAGTAAAGCAGCTGTAATGAAACTGTAACACAACTTCCTTCTTAGTTGTTTGTGCAGCGACGACTAAATCATTGACATTACTGCACTATAAATAAATATTTCCACAACACAGACATTCTTCCTTTTGCTACCAGAGAAAAGCCAATAACTCTGTTTCATCCACATTTCCTCATTTTCATCATGGAGGCAGAAGAAAATATATCACAGTAACAAAATGTCAGGTTTTATACAGTGGTAATATGCCACAACGTTGACACTGGAAATTCTGCAATTGCATAATTACCCTACGGTGTTCAGTCTGTACTTGGTGATGCGACTGCTGCAGGGTTTATGTTGTTTTTCTGGGAATTTCCCAGAAAAGGTAGTTATACAACAGTTAATTCAGTGTTTATATTATACAGTTATAAGTTACAGGACCTGAAACTACCTGAACCACTCATGAAGACCTACCTGATCATTATTTGTAGCTATATTCATCTGTTTCTAACAAAAACCTTAAAGTGGAAATTAAGTATTTACCAATCTGAGTGTTTTTCAGCAATACGAATAAAAAAGATTAATTTACTAGGAAAATAAAATATTTTTTTTTCTTTTTAACCACTAGGGAACAATCATCTTTCCACATCTGGTCACACAATGGTTCACTGCTTGTGTTTGGCTAGTTCACGATTCTGAGTCATCACTAAAGCTCAAAATGGAGCCAGAAGAGAGCAAAAGAAAAGGACTGATCCAGTTTTTATCAACCCTGGAGACTTACATGTGAACTACTGCCAAAACAAAGAAAAACTGAAGAAACTCAAAGAAATGTTAGTGACACTAAATAGACTGGCACTTTCCACACTGAGGAACAATCACCATTGCCACCTCTTTCCTAACTTTTTTTTTAACAAAGAGAATACACAAAAATTCACTTAATAATTATTACTCTTATCAAAGGCAAGTCAATCTTAAAACAACACTTCAGGCAGCTGAAAATGTCCAATGGGCTGATTGCAGCTGTGTGTGTGAAATGGTACCACAGCTGTGTTCTGCAGAAGATTTATGTCATATCTCCCTGAAGTGTATTCATTTTTAATGACAATGTTAGCAGATGTGGGTCTTTGTTTTGGATGTTTATTTTGTTCACTCCTTTCATTACAAAACACGAAAACAAACCCTGATTTTATTTACATCTAAATGAAAGTATCAACACAGTAGAATGGAGCTCAACTAATTCATAATCATATGATATTTTGCAGTGCACTAAATCTTTTACTGAATAAAACAATTCAACTTTGCTTCCTTTGTAGGGTAAGACTCCTCCCTTTGGACGCTAATAAATGTTTCCTATATGCAGCACTTTGTTCAGTTTTTAAGGACATACTTCACTTTTTATCTACGTGGTGGAGGACAGCTGAGGGGAATATTTGATTTGAAAACCTGTCTTCTGTCCTCTGTTTCACCCATGAGTCACATAATGTTCAACAGTGTACTCTGGTGTTGATATAGATAATGAAAAGTGATAGTCGATAAAGCTCTGTGAGAAGATTCCAGCACGGAGCATGTTTCATCCTGTAGTAAGAAAATATTAACATTAAAGGTGCTGAACTTGTTAAACTGGCCTCTAATCACTTTTGTAGAATTCAAATGACTGTGGTGGTTAGAGTGATCAAGTTGTTGCATGAACCATACTGAATATAAGATGTAGAAATATTAGATTTTGCTTTTTTTTTTTTTTTTTTAATTTATTGATTAAAACAAATAACATGACTCCCTCCCAACAAGATCTTGACTCCATGGTTGAGTGAGAGTTTCACCTGATCTGTGCATCTGTGACCTTTGTGAGGAAACCCCTGCCCCTGCATCTGTCGTAGGCTTTGTTAACTGATTCACCTTTCATTGCTCCCACTTAAACCATAAAATACATAATTACACCTCTTTGTGTGTGTGATATGCCTTACCAGTCACCCATTTTAGTAACACAAGCATGTCTCAGTGTTTCTGAGGTGAAAGTATAGGACAAATAAACAGGTTTTAAAACAGTGATACTCCCAACTACGGTGAGCTGAATAGTTTGACTATGAAACATCAGTCACCCAAACTGTCAAAAAGTACGCTGAAACTGTTCTGGCACGTATTGACTCAGAACCTTACTTGACCTGTGTGATATATCAGACACTCATTTAGCTAGTGCCCCAGATAAAAAAAAATAAATTAAAAAAATCCCAGAATAATTGTAATTACATTACAAGCATGCAATAACAAAAGCAGACTGATGGTTTGATCATTCTTCTTCTTGCCTCCCAGCTGCTCATCCAATTTAATCTGCTTTCCCTATTACTACACATCTCCATGCATGTTTAACATGGAAAAATAAAGAAATGACTCAGTGAAATAAAGAGCTACTTGCAAAGGATGGCAAATGCTGCCACGGTGATTTTACTCCAAGTGATTATTTCGAAATAAGTTACTACTTGTATTATCTTCTAAAAGTAGTTCTGTTTTGTAAAGGCTTACACAAGCATGAAATCTCTGTCTGGTTGTCTACTTATCAGACTGTCTCTAGGGGGCGTGGAAGCCACGGAGGACAATATAAAGCAAAGCACCAGTCTTGGAGAAACAGCAGAACCACAGCAGGAGTGTGAAGACCTCTGAACACAGCGACAACCATGGAAACCATCACACATCAACAGAAGAATAACTCAGGTGCAGATTTGACTCTCTCAATAATCTATGCACAACTAACTATCTTCACATCATATATTTTCCTGATGAATATTATGTTTTGAAAGTAAAGTTTGCTTTTTTTTCTGCAGAACTCAAAAAATCCAAGACCAAGCAGAACATTAACTACTTCACAGATGTTCACGGTCTGCCTTGCATTGAGAAACTTGTGAGATCAGTGGAGGACACCCCTGAACCCATCAACACCAACATCACTGGCAGAATCCCAGAATGGATCAGTGGGAACTTCCTGAGAAATGGACCTGGAAAGTTTGAGATTGGAAATCAGAAGTAAGTGGGTTTTTTGTGGAACATTTCCTTACATGAGTTGATCATCTAAGATGATCTGTGATTTGGGACGTTGGGTTGTATGAATAACATTTTCTTGACTTGACATTTCTCACCAGGTTCAATCACTGGTTTGATGGAATGGCTCTCCTGCACCAGTTCAAAATATGTAACGGACAGGTGACATACAAAAGTCGCTTCCTGTCCAGTGACAGTTACCAAGCCAACAAGGAGCACAACCGCATTGTAGTGTCTGAGTTTGGCACCCTCACTATGCCAGACCCCTGCAAAAACTTCTTCCAGCGCTTCCTGTCAAGATTTGAATTCCCAAGTGAGTTTCTTCATGAATGGACTTAATAAGACATATTGAGACATATTACACTGTTCCATCCACACAAGAAAGTGAATTACATAATATCATTGTTGTATTGTTGTCTTCTGTCTCCTCTCTAGGGGCCACTGATAACGCCAATGTGAGCTTTGTTACCTATAAAGGTGATTATTATGTCAGCACAGAAACCAACGTCATGCACAAGGTGGATCTTGAGACACTGGAGACAACCAAAAGGGTAATGTTTTGATTGTAGCTGTTTGTGACTACACTGTAATTGCACAGAACAGGAAATATACAAAATCTAAAATTAATAGTTAAGAAAACTCATCAATCTCTGCACTTGTGGATTTGTTTCCTATTAGGTGGACTGGAGCAAATTCATTGCTGTAAATGGAGCGACTGCACATCCTCACACCGAGCCCGATGGAACGACATACAACATGGGGAATTCCTACACCACCAAAGGTATTTTAGAAATATCAACTGAGTTTTTTCTCAGGGAATCGTAACAACTCGTACAATAAGGAACAGAAGGCAGCAGAACAGCAATACTGTTCCCTCCAGTTAGCTGATCTTTAACGAGAACCTAATCCCGTCTTTGCTGACAGGGTCGTACTACAACATCATCAAAGTGCCTCCAACCAAGAACACGGCAGATGAAACCTTGGAAGGGGCCTCAGTGCTGTGCTCTATTCCCTCCTTGGACAAGACTAAACCATCCTACTACCACAGCTTTGGTGAGTGAAAGAAAAAAGTGACTAAGCCACTTTAAAGCAGTTTAAAACTGTCATTGAGCTGAGATCAAACTTTCCATCAGAACAGTTTTTAGTGACACAGCAATGTTCTGGGGTGAGTTCAATATAATCATATCCTTTCATCGACCTATGACAGCGATGTCTGAGAACTACGTGGTGTTCATCGAGCAGCCAATCAAGATGGACATATTAAAGATTGTGACGGGCAAGCTGACAGGAAAGAGCATCAGTGCCAGCATTTACTGGGATCCAAAGCTCAACACTATCTTCCACTTGATTCACAAGCAATCAGGAAAGGTGAGGCTCTAAACGGTCTCCAGTCTATTCACTGGGTCACTGATGTTTCTCATGTATTTAAGACAAACATGAACTGCTTTCATTCCTTTGTTTTCTCTTCTTTCAGGTCAGCTCCATCAAGTACCAGACCAAGCCGCTGTCAACCTTCCACCAGATCAATGCATACGAGGAAAACGGCTTCTTGATCCTGGACATGTGTGCTTCAGATGATGGACAGGCAATCACTAACTACAACATCCAGAACCTGCGCAAGTCTGGAGATGCTCTTGATGAGGTGAGTACCACCCAACAAGTTGTACCTTGTGCACTTCCATGTGTTTTATTGAAGTGTTTTGAGTTTCTTTCTCTGCTTATTGCTTATTGATTTTTTTTTTTTCCCTCTTCAGGTGTATAACACCTTGTGTAGAGTATTCCCTCGGCGTTTCGTGCTGCCTCTCAACGTGGACCAAGACACACCCTTTTACCAGAACTTGAACCAGCCCAGCACCACAGCTACTGCTATAAGAATCAGCAAAAACAAAGTAAGCCACCGACATGATCTGTGTGTATCGACAAGCAGGAAATTGTGAAAGTACATTTTTGTGCCCAGCCTCTGTTTGATGGATGTATTGTAAAAAATGACAGACAGCAACTCTCTGATAACACAAAAGAACATCAGCTGATTGGATCATAAAAGGAAGTTTACAATGTCCTCAAAACATATAGATTTATGACCTAAAGGCATTATATGGATATTTTACTGTACATATGGTACTTTTTGTCTGTGTTTTATGGTTTTATTGTACTGTTTCTAACATATGTCATTACATTTGTTACATTTTTTTCTTTGCTGTAGGTGGTTTGCACCCATGAAGACCTCCATGGTGAGGACCTTCACCAGTACGGTGGGTTGGAGTTCCCTCAGATTAACTATGGCAAGTACAACACCCACAGCTACCGATACTTCTATGGCTGTGGATTCAGGCACCTCATAGGAGACACGTTGATCAAAATGGACCTCAACGATAAAAGCATGAAGGTGAGTCACTCAGATGTTTCCAGTTGTTAGACAACAACAAATAAAAGCTGTAAAATTGCCAAACTGAAATACTGGTACTTATATGTCACTTTCCACACAGGTGTGGGAACATCCCGGTCATTATCCATCTGAACCCATCTTCGTACCCGCCCCTAATGCCACAGAGGAGGACGACGGTGTTATCTTGTCTGTTGTCATTACTCCACATAAGGTCAGTAACATTCAGTCAAAGATTTTGGGACAATTATAAATAAAAAAGCATCATATTTAAGTATTTAATCACCTGTGTCTTAATTCTTTATTCTAGGACAAGAGCACATTCCTTCTGGTTTTAGATGCCAAGTCGTTTGAGGAGCTGGGTCGGGCTTCAGTGCCCGTCAACATCCCCTACGGTTTCCATGGGACGTTCAGCGCCACAGCATAAACGTGTACGAGAGGATGAACACACCTCGTTCCTCATATGAACGGACAAAGGTCTTAAGAGATGTTAAACAATGTAAATATTAACGTTAAGTTTTTGTTTGTCTCTTCGTATATGTGAATTTAGACACATTTAAGACACGGTATGAATATATAGTTTCCTTGGATCTCTGGAAAAAAAAGAGAAAAAAAAAACCCTCATAGCTTCATAGCTATATCAGATCAAGTTGTTTTAATGATTAAGTATTAGAAATACTGAAATTGTGCTGTAAATAGATGTTTTTATATACTTTATATTCTATGCGATGCAAACCACTGTTATAATAGAGGCTAAGACAATGCATGATTATAGCTGTTTATGTTGTTTTACCAGGTTTTTTTTATCATGTTTTATTAAGAACCACAAACCTGTTGTGACACTTTGGGGCAAAGCCCAAACATTGTAGGATGGTGTAGCTTGATGACATAATGTATAAATTCATATCCTCTGAATAAAAATCTGCACATTAACATCTCTGTCTTGAAATAATAATAATTATTATCATCCATAGGAACTGTTCACCTATTATAATCTATAAAGATTACAGGTTGTGAAGCAAGAAGCAGGTAATTTGTCGACTGAAAAATGACTCAAGGTCAAAATACTCACTTCTTTAATAATTGTGTATGCAGTGTATATGACAGAGGGTGATATGAAATGAAAATAAGGAATTAAATTCATGAGCCTGCAGTGAACAGCCTCTGCTGATCAGATATTGAATGTCACATCTGTTGTAGAGAATGTATAAAAGGGTAGTGTGAAAAGAACAGAAACGTGGAAGTGGAAGCAAGTTTCTTCAACCAGCGTCTTTTTTCTCTAAATAAACCTTGATGTGCGCAGCTTCTGTTCCCCTTTTTGTTTTTTCTTAGTTGTGTGTATGTTACTCCCATAATACTCCCATGACACACTTTCTTCACATGACAGTCACTTTAATTCTTTATAAACAGGAACACATATACTGGTGAAAACTGAACTTTTAATGATTTAAAAAAACATCAATAATAAATTAATATATTCAAAATGAGTTTTCATTCTTAGTCAGAATCATAACTTAATGAAGTCATTAAACATATACAGGTAATGCCACATTGTATGAAGCACAGCGTTTTCGTCGTCTTTAACTCTGCAGTTTATCGGAGATTAGCGCTAACGTTTTCCTCAGGTGGCTTTTCTTCTCTTTCAGGAAAGACTCCAGGTTTTGAGCTTCTCTCAAAATCTCCTCTAGCTCTTTCATCTGTGACGTATCCGCTGCCGCTCGCTCACTGAAACAAAATACAAACACCGGCTATAAAGTCATATTAGAGCAAAACGCACAAACACTGCAGCTTTTCCATTTCAGCTGCTAAACTTGAGGCTAATGGATAATCAAGAGTAGATCGAGCTTGTACTAATAATGCAATGAAAATGTATGTGTCTACTTACCTTAACACGTGGGCAAATTTTGAAAGCAGTGCACTGACTTCTCTACTTGCACCTGTAACAGGAGGCAACTCCTGATCACTATGCTGCTGCTGATCCTTATCACAAACAGCCACATGTTCACACATCTCTTCAATTTAATTTCCTGTGTCGCTACAAGTGTGAAAACTCTTCATCGGCTTCTTTTGACAAAAATAAAACACAGTAATTCCTGTGACTGGCATTTGTGACACCGCACGTACCTGCAGCTGCAACCTCAAATGAGCCCGATGACTCCAAAGTGGGCGATTTAGAAGGATTTAGTGTTTTTTTCTTTCTTGGTGGAGATGTGTCTGAATTTGATGGTGCACGTTGCATCTATTGCAAAATAAAGATTGACTGTGTTAAAACATTATTTTATGCACGACCTGTTTAGCTCAAGTTAAAACGTCTTAGTGTTTTGTCTTCTTGCAGAGTTAGGCACACCATTGGGTTGTAGGCAAACATAAAGTTTGGACTATTTTAGTTTTCCACAGGAAATTGCAAGGCGGGTGTGGGAAGGGAGGCTCCAGCAGCTGGTTTTACCTCTTGGGATGTTGCCTGTAATGGTCCATTGTTGTTGTTGTTGGCTGTTCTCCTGGTTAACACTGGTGGAATCAGTTTTCCTGCTGCTGCTGCTGCTTCCTTCATCCTGATGTGATGTTACTGATAACATAACATTAAATAAGACCCAAAGTTGCAACAAAAACAAAAATTTGTTGCTGCTTATTTTTTTACACATCCTGCTCATTTACAATCTAGCAGTTTGTTAAGAGTCAACACTTTCTGAACAATCAGCTACTGATGGAGTCTGATAGCCATGCTAAGTTCATGCTACTCGCTATTAGCTAATTTATAGTACATGAAAACATTTCCATATTGTTAGATATGTCCATTCATCTTGACTACCTCGCTATATGTCAGTTAATAATATTAATGCAGCTACTTGTAATTTTATATTTAAATGTAAGAATATTAAATATAAGAGTGTTAAGCCGCTAATTAGCCGGCTAGCCAATTTAGACTAGCTAGCTAATTTAGCATAGCTCGCTGAAGCGTTAGCAGGCAAGCTAACCGGAAACAATCCCCCACCTTACTAACTGTGGCAAATGTTAGTGTTATATATATATTATATAAGTATACTTACAAGTAATACAAAGGTTAGGTGTTAGAGTTTAAACATGTGATAAAATCATTTAGCTAACAGGCTGTAGCCAAGTGTGTGTGAATTCCACCACATAACGGCTGGCGCATGCTGCGTTCACGGGCCCTTGTAATTCCAGACGTTATTCAAGATTCTAAATTCTACTGAGGATTGAATGTCTCCTGTTCCTGACATTATCATTTTTAACTGTTATGAAAAATACAACAGAAAAAAAAAGATAATAATCATTCATTCATATTATATAAACAGGCAAATATGAAGACGTCACTCACTAAAAACAACAACAATAATAATGATAATAACAATAATAATAAGAGCAATGTCCAAATATTAAGAGTGTTACCTGAAAATATGAAAATAGAGGTGTGTGTGTGTGTGTGTGTGTGTGTGTGTGTGTGTGTGTGTGTGTGTGTGTGTGTGTCTTAAACTTGATTATTTGTCCACAAGAGGGCAGTATTTCTACACTGCCCACAACAGCCTAATACACCCAAAAATGTTAAAGAGTTACGCATCTATGTAGCAAAAATAATAATCTCAAACACTGGACAAAAATAAATCTAAGCCCAAAATAACTGTGAGTCATATTTCTTTTTTAGAAATAATTTCTACCGTCTTAAAATGATATAAGAAGGTGACAAAACAGATATTGTGTCAGAGATATAAATTAAAAATAAATATGATTATTTTGGTTCTATAGAGATTCTTATTAATCCAGGTTGTGGAACGTTTTCGAGAAATTACGACAAAGACCATTAGAATCTAAGGAAATTACTAAGGAAATTATAATCTATTCAACTACGTCAGATGGTATTTTTGTTACGTCCAAACCTCTGGTTGCACACTGAGGATGTCTCACACTGTGAGAAATCTTGCAGAAAGTGACCGCTGCACTGTTGAGACTGGTACAGAGGTAAAAGAAAAAAAAAACAAGGATCATCACCAGGGCCATCCTGGATAATCTGAAAAATTCTAGTATCAACTCTTGTAGAATAGAGAAGATTAGGACAGTAAAAGTGACAAATCATATAAGACTCTTATTGCCGGTATCTTAAAACCCCATGTTATTACCTTGGTGGATTAAATCAAATGGGATTATATGAAGGAAGATTAGAACTTCACTGAAGGTAAAGTCAGAGGGTTTTACTGCAGATCAATGCTGCCGTCCAGTGGCAACAATGTGGATTTTACTGTCACACTGAACCATACAAGACAACAACAGAAGGATATCAACGTTTAATAATAACTAATAAATGAAAAGATGAAACAAATATACAGACTCATTTAATTAGGTACAGTTTTGTGTTTGTTTGTTCCAGTGACTACAAACTAAAAAAAAGGCTAAATTAGTTTTATTGTACAGTGCACTTAATGCCATAACTGCCATAAATGTGTGACTTTGGCTATAAACTCAACCTAAAGGTAGAATTCATAAAAACCTGTTTTTAGAAGTAAATGAAAAGTAGTAAATGATTTCATGTATAAATATAATAAAGATATTTAAAATGTTTTGATATAGATTATAAAAATGAGTTATTGCAAAGTTGAATCTATACAAAGAGTTACCAATTCTTTTAAATGCTTTATGTTCAAGATTTCTAATTACATGTCTCTAATATATTTAAGTACATGAAAAACAAACAACAAAAAATAGAGAATAAAAGAAAGATAAGGATGGAGTATGCACTAATGCTGTCAAAATCAACATTAAAGGTGCACTTTATATATATATATATATATATATATATATATATGAAGCTCCTCCTATAGTCTCGGAGTAAGGCCAAGGTCAAGATGCACAATATGTAGCGAAACATTTGATTCAACAGAAACAGAGGCACTGAACGCCCTGACACTACTCACTACAGCTTTTTAAATGGGTGGGGTAACTCCTTGAACAACAAAACTGCCTCGAAAGCCAGTTGTTCCAAATCGTTGCACAACATTGTGCCACTGAACTCACCCTTCATGAATTATAGACCCTGATCTTGCAAGTGTGGTTTTTCACCATGAGACAGTGAGACCTTTAATTCACCCCGGAGTCATTTAACCTTCACATTGACTACAAGGCTGTTACATTAACTTAAAAATCTCCCATAGTGCACCTTTAATCAAGAAAATGTTGTTCAGAATAATGATACTTTCTGGACAAGTGTTCTGTTTGCACATATGAAGACTATGTTTTACACTGGAAGCTCTAGACAGTAGCTACACTGAACCTCTGATTTACTAATGTAATAGGTTTCAAACAGTCTGGTTTCCAGTTCAATTCATGATTCATGAAGTTACATAAATGTTTTTTAATCAGCTGTTCAATCTGTGTTTCCAGGAATCAGTCCTCCCTGGCTCAGGATCCAATCTGCTACGAGGAACATCATGCACTGCAACCCCGCAGGTAGTGTGATTTCCCTGTTCTGGCAGGAAGTTAATTCATGGACTTATGCAGTATCAGCAGTAAGGTAGGCGTTGTACTGGGCCAGGCTTGAAGTCAAAGGCATTAAGTTGCCAGATGATCCATGTTCTAACCTTCACCCGCAGTCATGAACTTTGGGTAGTGACGATCACAATTATAGGAGGGTGAAATGAGTTCTCTTTGCAGGATGTCTGGCTCAGCCTTAGATATAGGATGAGGATCTCGAATGTCCAGAGGGAACTCAGATTAGAGCTTCTGCTCCTCAGTGTTGAGAAGAGCAAGTTCAGGTTTTTTGGGGGCATCTGATCAGCCCTGTGGAGATTTTTCATACATATCTAAGTAGTGGGAAACCTCAGGAAGACTCAAAACATGCTGGAGAGATTATATTGCTTTCACTCATATAAAAGTGGCTGAAACCTTTGACTGAGAAACAGTTTTACTCACAGGTTGGGAGTAAAAGCAATTGATATTGATAGTAGTAATGTGCTGCGACTAGAAAGACGTGTATACATCCTGAATTTGTTGACTTGTAATTATCATCCTGAAGGATGTGAATTTATCTGAGCCTGACAGACATGAAACAACAGATATATGATGGTTCATACCCAAAGCAAAGAGTTGATGACTAGAAGAATTTGTCTTTGCCCTGTTGAGTTCTTGTGTGCCTGTCTTTGAGCTGTGGATCCTCCTTGGTCAGCGTCCATGCTGTCCTACCTTGTGCCGTTGTGATCGTTGATTTTTTATGTTTTTCTTTTTTTGGCTTCTCTAACAACCTTGCCGGTGCATAAGTCACTTTTGCCTTCCTGTCATATTCAATGAGGTGTTTCAGTGTCCAGTGAGAACACTTCCCAGATAGCAAAGTCATCACAGACCAAATTTGGCCCAATTTTGGCAAAGTTTAGGAAGGATGTATGAACCTGTATGGCCCAAATTAGGGGTGCAAATAAAACAACAAAAGGATGATAAAACTCACCCAAAACTTAAATAATTTATAGAACTTTAAAACATAGACACAACTGCAACAAAAATAATTCAAAACCCCTACAGTGAAGCCAAAAGCCTGTACCTTGGTTACCTTTACTTTCTACGAAGTGTGGTAACAATAACTCTGCCAAAATCTTTCAAATCAAAGACCTGCTTCCTCTACAACAAAATAAATCCAAAAATGCCAAATGTCTGCCAGACTAAAGCCACAATCTTTGCTATCTGTGTAGAATATGGTTTTTGTAGACGTCCACCTTCCTGTAAAGAGGGAAAACCACAATGTGCAATCAAAGCTCCTCAACCAAAGGTCGCTCTTTGACTCAATACAAACTCTGCATTTTAATATTTACACTATATTTCATTTGCTGTGATAGTTCAAAAACACATAATTCTCGAACGAGAAAGAACAAGAAGCACTTTTCTTCTTTAAATTGCAGGATTGAAGATTTTCGGACAAACCTCTCTATTTTCCGACGTGAAGCCTATAATTGCTGACCCATAAGCATAAACAACATTGATTTAACTTAAGTTTATTTACTGTATTACTAATAGTTTTATGTATTTATGTAGTTATCTGATACATAGAGATATAATCTAAACTGTGGTTTTACAGATTTTTTAAAAATAATTTTTGTGCAATGTTTGTGGTCGTTGTTATTAGTTAAAACTTTCATTTATTGTCTTGTTTTGTTTGAGTGTTTATGTCCTGCATTGACATATTTTACTATAATAAAACAGCAGTGTGTGTTGGTTTGTTGCAGGGTTAAGATTTAGGACATACTCCTAAAATTGTTGTCCTGTTTGACCATTAAGCGTTAAGCGACATAAGTTTACTAATAGCTGTGTGTGTGGTTTATTTTCATTCATTAAGTTATGTTGTTATGTGATACATACAGATTTAATTTTAAAGTTGAAGTGCGGTTTACAAGATTTTTTTAGTTTCATTTTTCGAGTTTTTTTATGCAACGTTTGCTGTTGTCGTTTTTTAAAGTTATTCATTAAAACCTTTTATGTATTATTGACTTCGTGTGCGTCTTTTGCACTGATTTATCTTTTTCGTAATAAAACAACAATTTGTTGTCTTGATAGATGTGTTTGTGTGGTTTTTAAGCCAACAGGTCCACATTGTGTTGTGGTGGGAAGGCTCGTCCTTACAGATATTCCCACGGTACGTGAACGCAGCATCGGGGCTATCGCCGCCTGTAGAAGGAGCTCTTCAGTCTTACCTAACCCGAACCCAAACGTACACAAACATGGCGATAAGACAAGCGGGCAGGATGCAGTCGTCTCTTCGGTGCTCGTTGTATTTATTAGTCCTCGTTGTCGCTGGAATAAATTCGTTGACCCTTCGTCTTCACCCGGAGGAGCGTTACTTGCTACCGCAAAACAGAGGATTTTACACAATAAAAGCAAATGAGGATTTCCCAGACGGAGATGGAGGAGGCGCCGCCGCGGCAGCAGCACTGCCTCTGGCCGACGGTAGTACCTCCGAAGGCGGGTCGGACTCCGGCGGTACCTTCCCGCGGCAGCACCGACGCCGCCGGAGCGCTGGTGAATCTACCATGCCGAGGGTGTACGGGCAGGTAATGCAAACGCATCCCGGTGATAAACTCCACACACCTTGAGTATGAATAGTGTCCGTCACCTTAGACTGGCCTTTAGCTGGAGGATGTGTTGTTGAGGGGGTAAAATACGCAAACCGCGCTGTTGTTTTCTAAGTCATTTTATGCACCTTATATGCTGAAGTAGATGTGATTATAAAGTGGCTCGTTTCATTAAGAGAAACACCATCAAACACCGTGAACATAACACAAAAAACGTGATATGACTCATTGCTTTCAGCTGGTGTGAGTGCGCGCGTGTGTGTGTGTGTTTTAATGGAGCTTGATAACGTTTCACTTCACCAAACGTTTTCATATGAATCCACATCCACTTTATCTTTTAGCTACCTGCATACAAGTACGGGAAAAGTGAGATTTAACGGGGAAATATCATTGATGAAATGTTCGCAAGAAGTTACCAGGAAAATCCTTAAAAGATGTCAAGGTGTGTTTGTCAGTCCGGTATGTTGTTTACTAAAGGATCCTGGCACTGAGTGGAGAGAGTGGTGCTGATGCAACGTGGGAAACAAATGTTTTGAAGCTGTGTGCTGTTTCGAAAGGATGTCATGCTCAAGTTTGGGTCCCTGTACCAGTTTCCCAGTCATGCACCTTGATCAGTCACAGTAACTGTGGTGAACAGAAGGTAAAGACAACAGGGGAATAATCATCATCACATTTGAGAAGCTAGAACCAGGAAGTGTCTGATATTTATTTTTGCAAAGTTGTTGCAGATCCTGTTTAAAATACTGGATCAGTTCTTGTAAAAACGTATGCACCAAACTCACACTATATAGTTTATTATTAAAGTACAATAGAAACTGGTCATATTCTGCAAACTGCTTGTTGTTAGTTGTGAAAGGACTAGTCTGCTAACTGCAGTCAAGTCTGTTGTGGTCCTGATTGTGCTCCGTAGCCTTATTAAGCTTGTTGTAGCAGCTCTTGGTCCAGTTCTCCATCTGAAGAAGAAAAACTACCATGGCCACGTTCTGCTGGATCTCCCTGTAGGATTAGAGACTTGTCTACAGGCAGAGATACTCAAGCCAGTCTCACATAAAACAGAAATGAATTGAACAGCTCCTCCAATTTGGCACAATTTGGCAAATGGGCAAACATCCAAAAAGAAGTGTCATAGTGTAAGTCTCAGTTGCCACTTTTAGAACAAAACCAGAGCGAAAACAGGAAGCAGATATTTGTCCTTTCGCTTTCGCAGACTTCTTGTCTGATCACAAGAGTTCAGCTAAACTCCTGTGGAGAGTTGTGATTCAAACCCACGGTGTTAGTAGTATACAGCTTTAAAAGGTAAGGAGGTTATTGTGAAGTAAACAATGGTATGTGAACATGTGTACTTCAGGGTTATTTTCTCCAGAAGTACACAAGACGTTGTGTAACACTTCACTGACTCAGTATTTCTCCTCCAACAGATGTGCAACTATGAAATGCCTCTAAAACAGACTCGTTTCTCAGCTGACATTTTGATTTGACATCGTAGTATTTAGACTATTTTACTAGTAGTAATCTCATTAAAGCGTGATGGCGTGACCAAAACATAAAACTATCTAATTTAATTCTAAATATTCAAGAGTTTAATTCAGTTGTTTGTCAAAAATATTTGGCAGCAGTTACAGTTTCAAGTCTTCCCGGGCAGGTCTCTACAAGCTTTGCACACCTGGGTTTTAGTAGTTTATCCCATCCTTCCTCTCAGATCCAGGGACTGTCTGTGAACAGTCAGTCTCTCCACATCATGTTTTATGGGGTTTAAGTCTGAGCTTTGTTTGGGAAAACTCAAGGACAGTCAGAGACTTGTCTCGGCTGTGCTCTCTGGGTTGTTGTCATGGACCTGTTCAAGGACCTCTTTGTGTTTGACTGTGTGTCAGAGACTGTATTTAATGATGGACGAAATGACAGCTCACTGGAAGTGAAGCCAAAACATCAACACGTATCAGCGGGACTGCCCGTCGTCCATCTTTACATACAGCCGATGGGCTGCATTTGTCATTGCCTCAGTTCTGATCCATCTTCCTGTCTCTGCTGCTGAGAAGTCCTCTCATACTGTGATGCTGCCTCCATCATGCTTCACCATAGTGATGCTACTAATCAGGTGATGAGCAGAGCCTGATCTCTGGACTGATCCTGTAAGAAAGTTAAAAGGTAGTTATTTATTTATCTAGAAGGTGGAAATGTGTTGCATCCTGCAGGATGTTGACCTCAAATGTAACACGCTTTGTTGTCTTGTAATTAATTTACTTTTCAGTTCATTAACTGTATTTCCTGTATATTCACAAACAGCAGACTGGTGTGGATCGGGAGCTCGTTGCAGGATGAGGAACGTCCTAATGAAAAGTCAAACAGCTTTAAATCCCAATTATGTGCTGTTCTTTCGCCAGCTGTTGTTGTTGTTGTTGCCGTTGCTGTTGTTCTTCGTCAGAGACAGTGTCGCTGCTATTTCTGGTCTCCTGATGTTACAATTACCCCTCTTAATCATCGTGTTCTCGAGTGTAAATAAACAGTGAGGAACCACACAAAGACTCACACAGTTTGCAGTGTGTGTTGTGGTATGTTGAGCTCTTGACTCACATATCATCACGAAAACAACATTTTCGATTAATCTCAATCCATTGTCTTCCGATCTATTTATATATTTATACGTTTAAATGAAATAATTCATTGAATATTTAAACGGGGCTCGAATACATCGTGTCTGAACGATCTTTTAATTAAGTGCTGTATTGGTTTTGGTTTCAGTTTTTTGGAAAGTATAAACCAAACAGGATCAGACTAGTCTTCAAGGAATTCTGCCCAGATAAGACTGCAGCACAGTTTTAATGTGTTTGCTGCTAATGCACAAAGGGTGTGTTTATTGTGGTGTGGAGAGAGCGCTGAGCTTTAATGAGTTTAAAGTTAAACCTGTAACACACACACACAATGGTGTGAAAATAACCTGTCGGACTGCTCACAAACTCATGAGGTCTGTCCTGATTAGTGGCATTATAAGAATAAAAGTACAGGAGCTATAATTTGTATGTTTATGTCAGTGCAGCAGCAGATGATGAAGCGTCAGCGTCGCCAACCATCTATTAGTTCCACCGCTTATCCTTCGAGGACAGGTCACCGGTCTGTCACAGCGCTGATGCACCAAGACAAACAAACACGACAGTCGCTGTGAGGCGACGGCGTTAACCGCTGCGTCGCTGTGTTGCCACGCAACAGTAAACACCCTAGTCCTCGAGGCTAATGCTCGCTAGCGTCCCACAGATGACAGATATTAAAACTGACTGTTAACATCTCACTTCCAGTTTCCACTGAAGAGCAGACAGGCCGCGCCGACTTAATCTTTTTTAGAGATTTTGTTGTACGGAGAGCTTCTGCTTTTTTCTTCCTGCGAATTTCACAAGCGTTCGTGTTTTGTTTACATCCACTTCCTGCGAGAGATCACATGACATGAGAAGCCTGAGTGCGTGTCTTGAGTAATCATCTGTGAAGTTTTCGAATGAGTAAGGGTTTTAAAGCTGTGAGTGCAGTTCAACGATTTTACTCGACCTGTTTGCGTCAGAAACTTGTAGGAGACAAAATGAGCAGCTCGTCTTGTGACAGTCAGTGACATTTCTCTTGCTGTCGCCGTGTGGTCCTCATCTGAAACGAAACCAAAGCGACGAGCTGAAAGGGGCTAATAAAGCTCAGAGCTCAGAGGAACTGCAGAGTCAAGGGATGATATTTGTTTTTCTTTTGCAACTCTCTTCACCATAAAAGCAGTGACGTGCTGTAAAAATAATGATCGCAGCCACTTTATGGACAGAAAATCCAAATTTAAAGTTATCACCATGGTGATGTTTTTTTCTTTTTTGTCTGGATATCAACATTTGAGACAAAATTCACAAATGAAACCTAGCTATTCACAGATTATTACCACTCTGGGTGAATCTGTGCCAATGTAAATCCTTTTAAGTCTTATTTTTGCCTCAGTTTTCAGCGTCTTGCTTTCTGTCAGTGAAAGCTAAAAGCGGAAAGCTGAAAAAACAAACAAACAGAAAAGAAACTAAATGTGTTTGTCACAGTGCAGAGGACAGGGGCTCACTCATCCTCAGTGGTCACTATACAGCACGAGCAAACTCACACATGCAAACTGTGCTCGGTGTCTGTGGAGAGTGCAGCCAGGCTTCAGCCTGCCAGTCCTGCAGAGATGATGTCATTGTTTGTGACTGGCTGTGCCGCCAATGCTCTGCTGGCCAAGACCCCCCCACCCCCCACCAGCACCACCCCAACCCCACTCCAAGCTCCCGTTGCCGTTGAATAATGGAGAACTGGAGGGAGGGTGGAGAGGGTAGTTTAGGCTAAATGCCCAAGTGGATTGTTGCTCTGTTTCACTGTAGGAATTTACAGCCTCTCTGTTATAAATTTGGGGGAATATTAATCAGAACTATTACGAAACCCTCTATTACCTTTAGCCACTCGTCTGATCTGGGTATTTAAATGTCCAGAGTCGGATGGCTATTGCTGTTAAAGTTAGAATATATATATATATATATATATATATATATATATATATATATATATATATATCTATCTCATCAACACCAATATTAGATTAGATTTACTGTCATCAATGAAGTTCACAGACCAAGTAGAGTTGACTTTAGTCAGCATGTGCTTGCTTTTATGTGTTGTCATGTTATTTTCCATTAGAAGAAAATATCTGATCAAAAAATTCTTTAGTAGCATATTCAATTCAAAACAGGTTTAGACTCATCACGGCCAGTTATTTGGGCAAAAATAGTTTTTTTTTTGTTGTTGTTGCAATATTCACCCTTCGCAGAGGTGCTAAAATGCTTCATTAGCTAACAGCCCATAATATTTTTTTGTCCAGAAAATGTTGCTCGTAGGTTGATAAGATGCTGACATTAAGATGCTGGTTGTACTTTGTAGAATCGAGGCGAACTCCGGCTCTGTGAGCGTGTGCAGGGTCCAGTGTTGATTGGTCAGTGTCTACTTTAAACAATAAAAACAATCCGTCTAAAACCAATAATAAGTAGGATGAATGTACATGGATTATGGATTTCTCTGGATTACGGTCCAGAGAAAGGTCAGAGTGTGAAACATAAATTTCAAACTTGTAAGTAGTTGCTTTTGTTGTGGCTTTGCTTCGGCCTGGGGAGGACGGACCGACCCTCAGGGTGAAGTACTGGTCACACTTGCCTTGAACACACTCTTTCATATGCACTCTCAGTGTGGGGTCGCAGGCTGTATTTTTTAATGTAGAAATGTCTTGGCTTGTTGCCTTTTTTTTTTTTTTTTTCTTGTCTGCCCTCTTGCTTCGTACCAAACACTGAGCCCGAGTCCTCCATGCTACCAGTAGATTACAGCTGGCAGAGGGGAGGGTAGGGAGGAGAGGAATGTAGCAGATAGCAATAAAGTGGTTTCCTTATCTGCCTATAAAGCCTAAGCTGCAAAACAATCCCAAGTCAAATCAAGTGCAATTTTCTTGATGCGATTGCAGCCTTGCATAGCTTCTTCTTATGTCTTGATATAACATTTAGAATAAACTGAATTATCAAACCACTCCCTCAGCAAATAACACAGCTTACTCTGTCTTAACTTTCTAGGTCATGCTAAAACACTATAGTTTACTTAACTTAACCCTTGTTGGTGTCCAAGTTTCACATGCCAGTCCTCTGATGAGATATGTCTTGTCTGCTGCAGATGACTAATGACAAAAGACTTAGGCTAATTCATATGCTTTTGTTGTTTGGTTGCATTTAATTGGCACCAGCTCTTATCCTAGATAATCAGTATACATTAACGAGGCTTAGATAACTGGTGAGGATGCTTCTTAACTGCTGTCAGAGAGCCAGCTGAAATCTCCGCGGCCAGACGAGAGAAAGATCCAAGCAGAAGTAAGAAGCGGAGCCAGTTTCTCAGCTGCGTGTAACGGCTTGTTAGTGGAAAGAAAAGCTTGACACGAACAAGCACGCAGAGGGACGACACGCGCCGTTTATATAGTGACTGGAAATAGTGATGTTTAAGGTGTAAACAATCACGAAACATGCTGTTCACTTGTCTGGTTGAGTGATGCTCCAGGAAATTAGTTCAAAAATGCAGGTTAGTGAACGACCTCAGGTTTAGTTCCAGACATTATTCTAGAACGTATGATATTTTTTTTTCAACAGGTGTAAATGTGGCCTCTTTTGTTCAAGTTACCATTGACTTTTAATGCTTTTCAGACAAAAAACTGTAGAAAGTTTTAACTGTGCTGTACTTGATTGACAAGGGCAGTATTTGCCAGATGACCCTAGTGTTGTGTTGCCAGGTCTCCCTTTGTTGCAGCCAATCACTGTATCAAGCTTTAGGCTGGATGCTCCAGGCTATGTTAGCTGCTACTACTATAACATATCTGAACATCTCACTGGGCTGTCAGGAAGCAGATGAAAAAAGAGGATATTTGTGGTTCTGCTGAGTCAGTGATGCTGTTATAGTAGTGCAATGTTGAACTGGCGGAGTGCTCTCTTAAAGGGGAAATATGTAAGGATTGTTACTTCTGTAGGCTGCTAGACCATCAAAAAGTCCTTTAAACTTTCACTGACCCTCTCTCTGTGTAGCTGTGGTTCAGGGTGCACATGAGAGCAACCATTCAACCATTTAACCGTCACCCTCACACTGAGATAAACATTAGCCTGGATAAATCTAACCTCGGCCTAAGACAGTTGTTGACATGCAGCCAAACGTGCGTGGATTGGGGAATGATGTTTACCACACAGGTTCGCTACAGAGGTGGCATCAGAAAAGAGGGGGATTGAGTGAACATAGCACGTTGCGGTGGTGGTGGTGGTTTAGGGAACAAATCAGAATGAATGTAAAAGCAGTGGTGAAAGTCACAAATGATTTACAGAAAGGAAAACTCCAGGAAGTGCCTTGATGTCAAAGAAAAATCTAATCTTGGATCCGGTGTATTATTAGAAGAACTGCACGAGAGATATCTGTTCATGAAGACGCAAACATGTTTGTGTGATCTAATGTGACTAAGTAAATTTAACCTGAATTTAACGGACAATAAGGAACACAACAGAAGTTTGATAATGCATTCGCTTCACTCTGTCATGTTGGGTATTCTAGGAAACCGAAAAGGCTGCTTTTTCCGTTGATACCAAGCTAACCAGCTCATTTCAACCTACAACAAACACACAGACTGACAAAATGTTTTCTGTCAGTGATGTGCTTATGTCTCTATTCTATCAAAAGGGTGAGTCACTGTTGCCTTGTGGGAAACAACGAGGTGTTACGAAATGAGAGACAGTAGCTGGTTAGCATGCAGAAGATGTCTTTGCAACGCAACCGTAACAAGAACAGACATTTGTATTACTTAATTAATATTACTTAGTATTGCATGTTTCTTAATTAATTGCTAAAATAAAATTTTAAAGATGTAATACGTTAAACAACGATCTGGTAGGTTTAGATGGAGAAAGAAGAAAACAGAGGGTGTGTAAAAACAAGCGAGCAAGACAAAGGACTCTGAGCATAAAACAGAAATTTCCCTCTTGGCCTCAAAGGACATTTTTTTTTTCCACACTTGCTTTTAACACCAAGATCCTGGTGTTTGTGTGAGAGTGAAAGCCTTTAAACCAGTCTCTCCGGTTCTCTTGTTAGCTAAAACAAAGCAAACTTTACAATGGGCCATAACGGAAAGAAGAAATAACTTCGTCTTTTAACTCATTTTGCCCAGTTGTGAGCTTTGCTTGATCAAAGCTCGATGTGTATTAAATCATCTCGTCCACTGAGCAGTATGAAGAAAATCCACCCAACGGGCGAAAATAAAGTGTGAAGACTTGACATGGATTCGCCAGCGTTTGGGAACAAAAGAGAGATCGATGAGCTAATTGGCTGACGAACAACACGAGTTACTCTCCAATAAAAATGGAGCCGGTGATGATATAAAAGAGTGTGCTCCTTTGTTTTTTTGTCCTCTGTTCTAGAGGAACCACAGTGGCTTTTATTGATAACAAGATGTCAGGGTTCGTTGATTTACAGTATCAGTCACTGAAAAGGGAAACAACACAGAACTGTACAATAGGAAAGAAAACACACACTTCTGTTAAAACACAGTTGATTATATTGTCTACACTCAAAAACAGACCCGGTGTGTAAAGATCCTTGTTGGTTCTCACACACTCAGCGGGAAGAACAGCAGTAGACTGTCTGGTCTGTTGGCTATGGTGGAGACACAGCACCGTGTTTGTTGTAGATGTTTGCTTGAAATGAAGATGCTTGTAAAGCTTCACTCTCAGGTCAAACCTACAGTGATTTAAGGTTTGTGTGAGCGAGGTCATGGAAGGGCCACTGGAGCTTGAATGAACCTGTGAGATCCAAACCCCAGCCAGCTCTCTGCAGACTCAGAGGAGCAGTTTATGTCACAGCAGCAACAAAGATGTCGTATTGCATTGGAAGTGCCAGCTCTTATGGTATTTTTATGGTATGCAAAAGCTCCTCATTGTGAGGTAGATGGTTCATGTTCAGTGGCACTGCCTCCATTTTGAGCCATCCAGCTGTGGATGGACCTTTGCAGCATTTGTCTCCTTTGCTGCAAATTGCTGCAACCCGGCAAATACAGTTCTTATCTGTAGAGTCATCATCATTGTCTAGATTCGGCTTTGTTAGTCCACAGAGTTGCCGGCGCCCTCTTGGCCCAGCTCACATCGTGGCCAGTGAAGCCTAAAATGCAGAGATTTACTGCTGCAACACCTCGGCCTGACAGACAGCTCCGGCTTTTTCTGAGGCGGCCCTGAGGGAGTGAAGCGAGCAGACTGATGGAGACGGAGTGGAGGTGGAGCAGAGAGGCTGATCACTAAAGAGATGGAAAGGAAAGTTGTGTATCAGTGACACTGGCTACTTGACAACGCTTCATAGTCATCTCTTTGTTGGAGGTTACTCTGGGAAAAGGTTAAATTTGTATCTTGCCGGCGACGTACTGTCTGGTCCTGCGATGATGGTTTTCTTGCATCATGCGTAAGAGAAAAATCCCTTCAAATATCCCCAGTCCGTGATATTTGGCGTTTTAGCTACAGACGCGTCTTTGTGATAGTGTCTGGCATTAATGATTTCCTGCGTTCATCACTCATCACTCAGCCCTCCTAGTAAAAACATGTGTTGCTGTAGTGATATAGATTTTTTCGGGGGCCTCTGTGGGTGGAGATGTTCGCGTGTTCGCCTTATTTTGGTTGATGTTGCTGCAAAGCGGTAAATCCAAAGCCGTATCTTAACAACACACAACAGGCTGAGCAGTGCACCCACACTGCCGGCCTCCTTTTTTTTTTTTTTTTTTTTTTTTCCTTGAGCTGAAATATTTGATTTAACTCTTCGCACTTCTCCCGGAGCCAGTTGGCACTATCCCGCACATCACTTCACCGTCGTGATAGCAAAGGTTACAAAGTGGACCCGGTCGAGCCTCGCGTCTGATTGCAGCTGACAGAGGGGTGTGTGTGTGTGTGTGTGTGTGTGTGTGTGTATATATGTGGAGGGGTGCTAAAGATACTTGTTTACTCCACAGTGTGAGCTGCTGGGGTAAAAAGGCTCGGATGCAAAAAACAAAAAAGAGAGAGTCATCTTCGAGGCCTACCACTCACAGAATCATCAATAAAAGATAAGGCGAGGAAAGCAGCGTGGAGATGAGATGGCAAAGCAGTGACAATGAAAAAGATGAAGTAGCCCATTTCTTTTCATTGATCTATGTGTCTGATGGGAGGTGCATTGAGGAGGAGACCGCAGGAGAACATGTATTAGTATGTTATTACCCACTGTTTATGTGAGAAAGAGAGAGAAAAGAAATAGCTCAGGCTTTATCAGTCTGGTGTTTTGGTTAAAAATTGGGTGATATAGATGGATACGTTGGAAAGTAGTAGAACCAGATGCTGCTTTTTTTGTGACATCTTTGAATATAGGAAGTGTAAAGACATTGAGTCGGAACATTCAAATACCCAGACGCTTAAACACTATGCCACCTGTGTAGCATTCGCTGACTGATTGGGTCTGTGTTTCCAATGAAAAGCATTTCCTTGTTTGATTCAAAGACATAAATATCATCAGCAGCATGCCTGAGAATCGGATTAATCAGGCTCAGCAGTTCACACACTCAGGTTCAGATCAAGAGTTGGTATCAAAGTCAAAACATGATAGAACAGCAGCACAAGTAGAGAAATAACCGAACAAGACTGAACAGACATGATGAAAACAAGTGTGTGAGTGTGTTCTCTGAATTTTGTTTCTCTTTTGTAAAGGGAACATGCTTCTGTTTCTTCTTTCAGCTGATACATAGTCGTGCCAGTCGGGCCATGTGTGCAGCAACAACGGCTGCAGATTGGTTTCGTTTTACTTTGCAGTCACACTGCAACGTTTAATGTGTATTTTAGCGCAACCTGTTTTTTCATCCTGCAGGCCAACCTGAACGACTCCCACAACCAGATGGTCGTCCACTGGGCCGGCGAGAAGAGCAACGTCATCGTGGCGTTGGCCCGAGACAGCGCTGGAGCCACCGGACCCAGAACCAGCTCTGTAATTACACCTGAACACGCTCGGTGTAGACAGGATCTAGGCGAAGTTCAGACTAGCGAGCTCTAGCAGCTCAAGCTTGAGAAATGTTTACAGTGTCTCAGCGATCTCAGCTTCTCAGTCGCACTGATGTATGAGCAACATAGACAGCGTATGTGGTCGCACTTGTTCAGCATGTTCCTCATGTTTCTGGTGATGCTGCCATTGTTGAGCCACGGTGACCGAATATAGCTCTCTCTTCTTTCTTTTTCTGTTACCACTTCCCCATCTCAGCTGCTCCTTCACTGACCGTCTGAAACTGGGGAACTAAAAAGATAGAAACTCTGTCTTTTGCTATTAACGTTGACATCTGCTAAAGCTAGAGTCTGATTAAAATGTCGGATCAGTCAAATATATGTATATATAATCAAACATAGATAACACTATCTGGACCATATCTAATTTTAAACCAACTTACATACAACCTGTGGGTTGAACAAAAGCCTCTCAGAGCTTCTGTTAAATCATAAAAACGTGAAAAAATTAAAAATGGAAAATTAATATTACAACTATAGAACCAAAATGTTTTGAAAAGGAGACATTTAAAATGTTACACTGTCCTCTCAGGTCCTCTCAGGGATGGGATTGAGGGCATACTTGGGCCTTTTTTTTTTGGTAATTACAGATTAATGGACTGATTTAATTTTGGAATCGGGCAGTCGTGTCCTGTGTGGGTGTAGAAGAAGTAAAGGAATCATTTCTTTAATCAGGGCTGCATTATTTAACTGCAGTTTTATTAATGACCAATATTTCAAGGTAATTAGTGTCTATAGATTAATGGAACATATCTAATTAGTGTTTTATTAACATTAATCAGTGGTAAACTCTGACACTACCTTTGTGTTTTATCAGAACACTTGTTTTTAGCCCAGAAGCAGCAGAACGGCATTAATTAAACAATCAAATTGTCCCGAATCAATCCAGAACTCACTCGACCTGTTAATATAAAACCCAACTGACCCAAGATTAAATTAGAGAAGAGCTGCTGCTGGATGAAGGCAGTATAATTTTCTTTTGCCCCCACTGTTAATAATAATTAAAAAATGATAATAATTATTACAGATCTCCAAAAACTGCAAGTGACTTCCTGTCCTCTCTTGTCTCCAGGTCTACGTGTCCTACGACTACGGGACCACTTTCATGCTCATCTCAGATAAGTTTCAGCTTTTAGGTCCCAAGTTCAAGGACGGCACCAAGCAGGTCATCTCCCAGTTCTACCACAGTCCTGCAGACAACAGGAGGGTGAGTCCTTAACAAAGATATGGCCTCATGCTCCTGGATACAAGTTTACTGTTCTGAGGCAGAGGTACAACTAACATTTGGTTGTGACAATGAGTTGGAACAAAGAGGGAGTCGCTATAGAAACTGCATGAATCCGTTGAGATCTCCCCGGTCCAGGTTGCTGAGCCAAACAGCTCCACTAATAGGGCTTTTTCCCTACCATTTTAGCAATACTCGACTCAACTGTTTTTTTTTTGGTTTTCCATTAGGGATTGTACCTGGTGCTCTTTTTGGTACCTGCTCTGGCGAGGTATTAAGCGAACTGAGCCGATACTAAAACGTGAACGTGAACAGACTGCCGGCCACTAATTGGTCAGAGAAAGTGTCTTGTCTTAAACACCGAGAAGAGTGATAGCCATCGTCGTAGTGTACCTGGTTGTAAGCTATCCCAGCAAGTACAGCATCTTCTCCTTGTCCTCCATTAATGTTTACTAATGCTTTGGTGTTGCAACGTTGCAGCAGTTTCGACCCCACCCACCCTATTCACATTGAGGCAGTTACCAAACTGTAATGGTACCAAACCAATTAAGAGTTGAGTTGAGTTGAGTAGTGCTAGAATGTTATAGAGGAAAAGAGACTTAAGTCAAAGACCTTTCACACTTTTTCCACTAAGCTACTGTGGTCTTTGTTAGATTTGCTTGATTGCGAATATACATCTTATATGATCTGTTTGTTAGCAGAAGTCTGACTCTAGTGATGTGCCAAATTCAGGACCTACAGTGAGATTTTCGTGTATGGAATATCAAAGTCAAGGGTGGTGGTGACTCACAGCTGTTGACTGATCCAGGAACACTCCTCTACACTAATGCGAGCTGTCACTACCTGCTGGTAGATGTTGATAGGGTTGATTCACAAGCGAATGAGCTCCTGGTCTCTGCATAAGCTGAGATGGGGAAAAATGACTCAAATAAACTTTTTTGCTTGAGTCAAGATGATCAGATAATAAAACCTCATGATTCCATGACGTGCCACTTTTCATGAGGATAATATTTTGGGCCACATTGTGACTGTTCTGGTTTGAGACTGATCCATATGCAGCATGATTCTTTATTCTTCCACATCTGAACACACACACAATTTTGTGATGAAACTGTGGGATAACAGCTGCAATCAGCCCATATTTGAAGGCATATGGGCTAGACCGAGGCCAACGACCCAGACATATGTTGGGCCTGAAATTTCCTTTTTGATATTGTACTCCAATCCAATCTGTGAGGTCTTAGGTCCCGTTCCAGTAGGATCTGGCACAAATTAAGCCTGGGTTAATTATCTTGTTATCTTGACATAATAAGGATCGTTTTATGAGGAAGAGAAAAAATGAACTCACAACCTCTTCTCGTAGCAGCAGTTAGCTTCTCTGCTGCTAATTTACGTGATTTGATGTGTGTGTATACAACTGTATCGCTGGTAAACTGATATTTGCAGTGAAACTTGATATTTAGACTTAAACTAGTGAGGACCAAACACAGAGCCTGGAGGTACACCTAAGTTATTCACGCCACTATTGGAGATGACGTTTTTAAAAATGTCCCTGGTTCCTTTGACCTGAAGACAACAGATGTCTAACAAAAAAGTTTGAGTTGTCTCTGTTGCTGATTTTCATCTTTCCCAGAACTCCAGGAGATGTTTTTTTTTTGTTTTTGTTTTTTTTGTTTAAACGTGTGTTTTTTCTTCTTCTTCTTCAGTATCTTTTTGTAGACTCCGTCAACAACTACCTGTGGAATACCTTTGACTTTTGTAAAAGCGTCCAGGGCTTCTCGCTGCCCTTCAAACCTACAGACCTGCTGCTGCACAGCAGAAGATCCAACCTGGTGCTGGGATACGACAGCTCTCACCCAAACAAACAGGTAAACAAACAAGGCTCACAAATATATAACGTCTGCTGATACGACAAGGATTTTTCTGGCCCGTTTTTAATACATTCAGATGCTTTCCCCCATGGCTATAAACTTCCATAAAATTACGTGTCAGGATGACTTAATTCATATTCATACTGGAATAATTTAAGATTTTAGATGTTCTGTTCCTCTCGAGCTGTTGAATTTTTCAGCACTAGTCTGATGAAATATTTCATGTGTAGAACGTGCCGCATACGCGGCCGAGGATGAATTTGTTACAGTTACTTAGTTTTTCTTTGTTTTTTGTTTCTTTGCATCATGAAAGCTTTTTTCATTGTCGAGATCAACCACGAAAGAGTGAAAACAGTGTTCTCGTCATGTGTGTAAAAGCCAAAGCGGAGGAACTTGACCTACATTTTTACATTGCACCCCCCACCCCTCCTCCACCTCTCCTTCTTCACCCTCCATCCCCCTCCTCTTTCCTCTCCTTAACACCCTCCCTCTCCTCCTCTCCTCTGTAGCTGTGGAAATCAGACGACTTTGGGGAGACGTGGGTTTTGATCCAAGAGCATGTGAAGACCTACTTTTGGTAAGAAAACCACCATTTGTAGAAGCTTTCGGGAGGTGATGCTTTGGGAAAACTGTTGTCACACAGTAACTAAATAAGGTTAAGAGAGGGCAATGAGCTGGTAGTGATATATCTGGAGCATAAGGAGTTTGACTTTTACAGTAATCAGCTATTTTGCTTTCACGGTTTCATAAAGCAAAGTGACATTTCGGCCTGCTCTCTCCTGAAGGTGTTCCAGATGGTCCAGATTAACTTTATTATGAACGCCCATACACCTGCTTATTCATGCAGCTATCCACTCAGGCAAATCGGCCAAATTACAAGGCAGCAGCGCAGATCACTTAATGTACACATCAAACATTTGACCGCAGAAAGGAAACGGTCGTTCAGATAATCACACGTCCAGCACTCTCCATCATGGCCACAGTTCACTAACCCAAACAGCGTCCACCACAGTGGCCCAGACCTGGATCCATGATTAGACCATGAATGTGCAGAAACAATGTGACTGAATTGAAGGTTGCGCAGAATCTCAGACTTGTCGCGTGATTCCACACGTCGCACGGTTGACGTAAAGATCCGAGGACGACTTCAACCGCTCCTCCTAATAAGACAGAGCTCAGCCAGTGTAAGACATCTACACCAGGTTGTTTTTGCACCTTTTACCCTGCGGTTATTCAGGAGACATTTCCCTTTTTTTTAATGTGAAGGCAACCCCTCTGGTTAGCCCTGTTTACACTGGTGACAGACTGTGTTTGTCTTTCAGGAGGCGCAGGTGAATGGGTTCATTGTTGTAATGTCATGATATAACCAGATTTCAGAATCGTCTATGTTGTTATTATTTTCACTGATATGATTTGCTACATCATTGTCGTTGTCATTGGTTTTTCTGTAATGATATTGACGCATCTGTTCTTTTACCGTCTCTGTCCTGATGAAGACTGTGAGGTCGATACTTGTTTTCAGTGTCGGCGCTGGCGGGTTTCCACTTTTATTCAGTTTATGAAGAGCACATCACCTTGAAGTGGTCGTCACGAGAGCGTGTCCCTGGAGTTTCAGGCAGGATTGAAAGGTCTCGTTTGGAGAAAACACAATGTAATTCAGCTTGAATCGCGTGTACAAGCTGTTAACCGCTTTAAATGACACCTTCAGATGTATGTGAATTATTTACTTTTTGACAAAACACAACACAACTCTCTGCTGTCAAATCCAGTTTTTTCAGCTCCACTGGATTGAAAGCTAAAACCCTGCCACGGGTCCAAAAAGTTGATTTAATAGTTGATTTATAGTCGGCCGTAACCTCATTTGATAAAAGCCAAAGAGCGGCTTTGGAGCAGAAGTAGTTTCTTCCTTTTGGAGCCTTTTTGAGCTGCACTACTGCAAACAGTCGAGACAATGAAATCAGTGATTGCGTTTCCCCCTCGCTGCCAAACGCTTCAGCTTTCTGAGTCTGTTACTTTAAATTTAAATGAAAGCAGTCAGGGTACAAGGCAGCGCTTCAGACTCTGGAAAACAAGAGCTGAGGGGAAATGAGGACGCGACGCTTGGGCACCACAGTCAGACCACTCGGATCTGCACTGGCTGATAAATGAGTAATCATATAGATAATGCCTCCCATCTGAGATCGCCCTCGCTGCGTCACCACGGTGAAGCTAAACTATGTGGACACGCCCACCCCGACCTGCACGTCTCACTTAGATCACATTCACAGTGTTGAATTGTGATATAGTGGAACTATAGCTACAGAAAAACATGTTTTAGGTGTGGATATTTAAGTCGGCTCTTTCTGCTGAGAAAACTAATCCTGACAAGGCAATATGATGTGAAACTAAGAAAAAAAACAACTTTAAATTGCATCTGAAAACAGGTGTGCACTGTCTGCTGCTGAGTAAAGGAGAGAAAGCAGCTTGACGTCTTAAGTAATGAAAGCAATTGAAATGTTATGTCAGGGGAAAGCACTGGACGCAGTTACAGGTGCAACTGATGTGCACAGGGACGATGCATCACAAGCTTCACTAATGATATAACAACATACACACTTCCTGCCTCTCAAGTGGGTGTGGTCAGCTGGCAGTAGATATAGAAACAGCTGATTTCTGACTCATCTTAAACACCAACCGATGGACATATTTATACCCGAGCTTAATATCTAATGTCAACCCACCATAAGATCACAGATCACACTTATACAATTATAGTGCAGGTGTTTTTATAGCAGATGCATATGTTTAGTTTCAGTTTTAACTTGAGTTTCTTTTTGATTGCTTATAACACAAGTCACAGTCCTGCAGTGAAACCAGAACCAGCAGAGAGAAGAGACCGGTCTCCATCAGAGTCCATTTCTCCTGGTGACATGTCTTGTCTGAAGAGATCGGAAGAGATCAGCCCCGTGTAAAAACGGGTTCGCTGTGCTCACGCCTCCTATCGGAGCGAATTGACTCACGTTGCTGATCCGCTGAAGAAGCAGGGCAGTGACAACACCCTTTTCACAAACATCTCTGAACTAGACGTCCAGGTCACAGCAAAGCTTTGTAGACACAGCAGCTACATATCGGTGTCTATTCAGTAAAGAGTCATAGTGAAGAAGTGAAGTAATACTGTGACGTAACTGGATATTACTCCACTTGTGTGCATGTCTCACTATTAAGTTACATAAGCTACTTAGCTAAGATAAGGTTATTAGTTATTTAAATAAAGTAAACATACTCACTGTAGGGTGTACAGGTAGCACAGAACCCAACCTCCCTCAACCATGAGGTTGTTTTGTTTATGTGTTTGTCCCTCTGAAAATCGGCTAATTATCATCGAAGCCTGTCCGCAGTTCAGTGTAAACATGGTGATGTTCCCCTACAAAACCATTTCAGGGAAAACCTGAGTGGATTGGCAGCAGCAGTGGAGGAAGAGTGTCTAGGAGGCATTTGAAAGGGACAGAGATTAATTCAAAAGACGGGAGACAGACTGCGAATAGCCCTCCATGCACTCTCAGCCCAGACAGTGTCCATCAGTTGAACAGGAGCCTTTGAAAAAAAAAAAAAAAAGCCACAGAAGCAGAGTTGAGGCCAGACACTACTCTCTCTGTTCAGCTCTCGAGTCTCTGGAAGAAAACAGTGATCTGGAAGGCAGACGATAAGGAGCCGTGAATCTCCTTCATTCATCCCGAGCCGGTCCTCTAGCCACGGCTTCAGAACAGCCTCGGTCATAAATAGTTTGACCGCGTTGTTTTTTGACTTTTGACACACAGATATTTTCTTTGTGATAATGCTGATAGTCTGTATTTTGCACTGTGACATTTATTATCTTGAAATCAGGCCATATCTGCGGTGAAAGGAATGACAAGGATTCTTTGTAAGCGTGAAAAGCTCATGAAAAAGCTCAGTGAAGGCCAGAAATATTCAGTTATTTTAGGTGGTGTCGCAGCCTCCCGACACAGAGTTCACCGCGTGTTTTTAAGACTTGACACCTCTGAAGACGCTGAGTAAAGTTCTCCAAGTTGGTAGCGATTTCCCAAATGGCACATTGTAACGGAAAAGCATCACAGTTCGCTGCAAACTCAAAGACATTTTTCTCTCTGTGCAGTTCGGAGTCTTGAGCTCATATTCGCTTCATGTCTTGGAAACCGTGTGAAGAAAACCCAGAGGAAAATTAGAAGACACCAGAGTGACTCCTTCAGCGGGTGGGGTCAAACACTTTGGCAGAGGATAGATGCTTGGAATGACTTATAGGGACTTGACTCTTAGCAGATATTTGGAGGGTAAACAATGCGAAAACGTGAAAAATGCACAAGAGATGGTTTTGATTGGGAGCCTGACGACGACGAGGCCGATCAGATTCACCCAACCTTTCGGCAATTTTCACCATCAACACACAGCAAGTGAAACTCAGAGGGTAGAATTTCTAGCCTTGTTTCACATTTATTAATCATTCATTGTTCTACCATAAACTGCCCCCATTGAAGAATGTTTTTGCAATAAACACATCCCACGTCATCATGATGATCCAGATCACTTTTAGTGGATCGGTGTGACCTAGAAGTCAGCACAACTCACAACTGGGTCGGCTCAGTTCTTTAAGCTCCAACAGAAACAAACGTTTTAGATTGTCTTTATCCTCTTTAACCCTTGCCTTCAGTGCCCCAGATACATATTTAAAGATGCTATATGTGGTGTATGTATATATATATATATATATATATATATATATATATATATATATATATATATATATATATATATATATATATATATATATATATATATATATATATATATATCTACTTCTTTGTTTCTAGTATGGTCAGTGTGCTAACCAGCTGCAAAGGACTTGCGATGAGCGTCCTCAGAGACGAGAGTCAATGTCATTCGTGTGACTTTGTTGCATGCTGACGTGGAGCATCGGTGACTCTCGAACACCACCGCGTGTGTTCACCAGTGACAACAGTTCACCAATAACGTCACCACGTTTCCAGCTCTGCTTATTTAGTGAAGACGTTTGGAAGAGTTAGATGTGGTTTCAGCGGTGGGAAGGTTTTGATATTTTTATTTCAGCCTCCTGGTGACCCCTAAAAAAAAAAAAAAAAAACAGTACTGTATCTGGAGGGAAGCAAATGGATTTGAATATAAATATGCAAGAAAGCAAAAGTGCCCAGAGTGGTTCACAAATCAAATCTCTTGCTCTTTTCACTTCAACCGTCCCTCTTGTCTCCTTTTGTCCACTTTCCTCCTGCTCTCTTCTATTCCTCATCCCAGGGGTGTGGAACCTTATGACCCCCCCACCACAGTGCTGGTCCAGAGGCACGAACCCCAGGGAGTCTCCACTATTCTCAGCAGCACTGACTTCTTCCAGAGCGAACAGAACCGCAGGGTGATCCTGGCGCAAGTGGACAGCTTCCAGCTCCGAGACAAGTACATGTTTGCCACCACCACACGGGTAAGAATCAGTGGACAGCGTGAATGTCTCACTCATTTTTAATTAAAGTTAACAGCACTAGTGTGTGCTACAGAAGATATTTTGCATCCAAACATCTTCATCTCCATCATTATTTATTGATTCATAACTACGTCTTCATGCTTCTATATGCTAGCAAGAAAAAGTTGTACTTTTTTGGAATGCTCATGCTGACATTACAGGACATTTTAAGACATTTCCTTAATTGAAATTAAGCAAATATAATTAATAATAAGTCTTAGACAGTACATCTTAAAGAGTAGCTTAACTTTCTGCCAGGCCAACATTACCCTCATCATCTCTGTTAGAGAAGTAAAGTTCACAAGTTTCGTGTTTGTTTCATTTCCTCTTTGACTAAATACATGACAAGAAAAAGCACATTTCTGTTTTCAGTTTGTTGCTAAACTGAACTCGACCACAGTCTCACCGTTTTCAAACATGCAACACCGAAGTGCACCGATGATTTATTTTATGTTATCTACCTCGAGAATAGATGGCATGGTTGAATAACATCTGCTGATACTGTTGGAGGCAAATGAGGCTTCTGGGTAAAATTAAAAATAAAAAAAAAAAGAAGAAGAAAAAGGAAAAAAGTGAAAAGTAATGGTTGTAGGGAGTGGGAGTAAATTAACAAGACAAAGCGAGTGCACCTCTGAACTCTCTGATTGTGTTGCAGTGTTCTCTGCTGTTTTCCTGTGGTTAGATAAAAATCATTTCTCTTGAAAGTCTCTTTAAAATGCAGCAGGCGGCCCAAGTCACAAATGTAATGTCGCATTTCCTACTGCTTCTACTGTTCCTCATGTGCAGAGGCATATAGGAAATACAAAAAAAAAAAACAAAAAAAAAAACAAAAATCCTACATTAGTAGTAGTATAGAAAAAGTTAAGCAACGTAGCGAGAAACCGCTTTTCCCTCTTCAGCACAATGTACTGAGTATAAACAGATGTTGTATCAATATTTGGCTGCTGCAGACGTGCAGCACTGGATGCGTGTCATTGTTAGTCGCCAATGTTTGCGTAGTGGAATCCTCATTTAAGCAGCAGACGAGCAGACAGATGGCGAATATGATTTGGATCTCACCTCCTCTCTTGTCTCATGGGCCGGTGCGGACGAATTTGCTTTCGTCTGCGTTTCTCCGCCGCTTTTGTGGCAGGTTTGACGGCGAAGCCCGTAGCTGTAGAGCTGATAGAGAGGAGGAGGAGGAGAGGTCGCCCCGTGGAAGAATCCCTGCCTGTTCTCAGACGCTTCAGCGTTTTTGTAGCAAGGGGAATCAAAGTCCCACCGCAAATGTCAATGAAGCCACTGTTTGTCTTCTGTTTACATGCACATGCTGCGGCGGTGTAAAGCGCTGCACAGTAAGATCTAACAACACAGAACAGCATTGATAATTACCAGTGGCTAATGTGGTCACATTTAATGAGTAATACTCATTCGCAATTACTCATGTGGTCTAATAAGACAGAGAGGTTAACCTCAAAGAGCTTCAATGTGGTTTTGTTTACTTGGTCAGACTGAAACAAGATGTTCGAAAAGCAGCGTCTGAACCCAACACAAACACAGTGAGCGACCCCCCCACCCCTCCCTCCCAATGCTCCTATACTACAATTTACACCCAATTATTCCACATACATGAATTGTTAGTTTACCAAGGCCACACACTGTAAAGTGTGGCTGTGTTTCCTCAGCCAAAGAATGCTGCTCTGTAACTGTGACATGTGAGTTTATCTTTTCTAAAAGAGGACAACAGGGATAAGTGTGTTGCTTTATAAACACTCAGACTAGAGTAGTGGCGTCTCGGCTTCACTGATCACTGACCGACAGCTTACGCCAGTGCGCGGTGAATAACGGTCAGAATCTCTCCGTTGCACTTTAAGCACATCACATCAATATGTTAATCACTTTGAGACTGCGGCCCGTGGATGATTCAGTGCTGAGCAGCTTCTTGTCCTGCCAGCGAGTGTTCGAGACTCCAGCATCAGAGAACGAAAGCTTCAGCAGTGACTGACAGAGATCCGTGCTGTCTCATATCTCTGAGACGAAACGCCATTTTGTTTATCATTATCACCATTAGAGCGCACAGCGGCACAGCAGTCACCACGAACTGTAGCTGCTGCACAGGAGAAGGGAAGTGCTTTGTCATTTTGGGTCAGGAAGTTGCAGCATCTTAAGCAACAACCGTTTCACAACAGGACGTTTTGACATTTTAATACTGTAGCAAAGGAGATCTCAAACAGTTACAGGCTCTGGTTTCATTAAATTATTATATTGCAACTGTGAGAAGTGTGAGAAGAACATCAGCAGTGATCTTATGCATCTGTTAATGAAGACAGTAGAATAGTTTTCGTGGCAGCAGGTGGTGAAATTTTATTACATGATAACAGGTGAGGAGAATGATGAGATCGCTTTGAAGGCTTCAAAACAAGGCAACAAGTGAACATTTAATTCAGATTAGCTGGTAAAGGCAAATGTAGTTGAATGTCTCGATGTGTCTCCAATTACCACAGAGAATGTCTGTGCCATTTCTGAAGAAATAAAATAGCAGTGGGGTGGATTTCAGGCCTCTGGGGGTGGTCTTTGGTGTCTGGCACTGGGACACTGGCAACGCATTCTTTGGTTGATTTTTTTGGGTGGGACGTCAGTGGATGTGACACAACTGGAACAGACGCTGAACGCAGATTGAGAACAGACACTTTAGAAGCAGAGTTAACACCTCAGGCTCATATCTAAAGTTAGGACCCAACTATAACAAAATGATCAATGTTGAATGTTGAATAGAATATTTTTTTTCCCCCTAAAGGAGAAATTTATCTGTTTGACAGGAAAAAAATAGAAAAATAAGAAATAATGAAAATAGATAGAATAAAAAAGTTAACAGAAACAACGAATAAATAGTTTATATGAAAAAGGAAAAGTCCAAGTCTCCAATTTACACGTAGCTGTAGCGTCGGCCGACAGCAAATTATTGCAAGAACTCCTCTTGATGTAGTATGACCAAACGCTAACAGCGAACAGCTCAGTAACACTGATGTGCATCTGGTTACGTCACCTTTTCTTAATAAAGATTGTGATCCCCATGTTCTTCATCTTGTCAGTCTTGTGTGCGCCTCTATCTGCTGACAAGTGTCATTAAATAAATAAATAATATCGTTCATTCCCCAAAGTTACAGACGGTCTTTTCTCCTTTTAAGGCGTTTAACTCCTACTCTGCATCCACTTGTCCTCCACCTTGCCTCCACCGGGAACTGTGGTCTCTTGAAACACGGTGAAGTAGTTTTTCATTAAAAAATAAAATCCTGGTATAAAGAACCTGGAGAACACACAGTGAGAAAAAGTATTTGTTGGAGAATTAAATCTGAGTTTGTTGATATGGAAAATGAGGCTGTGAGGACAAGAGGTCAAAGTAAAGCTGCCGAAAACACACTTGTTTGTTTGCGTCTTCTTTATTTGGCTTCTGATGTGGACACATGGTCAACGCCACATGTCATGAAGGAAGTCAGACATAAACTAAACATCGCTGTTGTCCAGATAAGGTCAGCGTGGACTTCACAGACACGAAAACAAAACGAGATAAAAGGTGGTTGTTGATGAGTGCTTGCACATGTAGCATGTCTGTTCTCTTAAGTGTTTGTTTTGTCATTGATATGGAAAAAAACATAGTGAATTGGAACGATCAAAGATCTTTTCCTGGTGATTATTTAACCAGTTTGACTCTTGTAGTCAGAAGCTTGTAGTTTCTGTGCTTTATGTTTTCAGGGTTGTCCGTTCATCTATTTGTTATGAATGTGATATGATTTCAATAGTGAAGAGATTTTCTTTAGATTTGTAACAAGCATCAACTTGGACTCAAGGCTGAACTGCACAAAATGTGTATTAATCCTCTTCAAGTTGTATTTACTACAAACTACAGGTTGATATGAGTTCCATCTTTTGGCAACAAAACTAACCAGCCACTTACATATATAAGGAATATCAATAGAGGAATGATAAGAGGCGTAATCCCATTCTAATAGGATTAGGATATTGGAATATCACAGCAGCTTTTGGCGGTGCCAGGCTCCTCAAGGTAATTAAAGAGCAGAAATTGAAGGTTTTATCTAACAACAGAGATCCAAAAGAATAGAGCACTAAACAGACGAAGAAGAACTCAGCCTTTAGTCCCATCAAGGAGATGTGGGAATGATAACTGGTTTAGTAGATGTAGCGGTGGCGTGATAAGGCCCATCCCTTCTCTTTCCAGTTATCCGTCATATCTCTCTCCTCCTCATTTAGATCAGTGGTTTCAGTAAATAAGATCTGGGATACATGGAGAGAAAAACAGGAAGACGAGGAGTGATCAAAGTGATCTTTTCTAGCAGCTTTTGAAGCTTTTGATAATGTTGCATTTTCTCAGATGTGCAGGCATTAGACATTAGTGTTGTTTTTCTCAGAGATGGAAATATATTATCATCATTACTACACCTGTAACAATAATAATAACATTTTGGCCTCTAAGGAGCACCACAACAATTTGTAATTACAAAATAGACAGTTGCATTAACATTAATTGAATCTGGAATCGTGGTTCTGACCAATGAGAGATATTTATTCTGTTGTTTAGCTCGTCTCCAAAAACCCCTGAGGAAAACATCAGGATCTCTAGGTGCTTAAATGTTCGATCGCGTGCTGATTTGTCTGTCTCCTTTTCTAATGCCAGGCAGGTAGTGCACAGTAGGTTTATGAACACTTTTTAAATGAACACTGATGCATGCTGCTGCTAGAAACGAGGCTGATAAGAATGTAATAAAACAATATACAGCAGCTGCGGGCCATAAAACCAAACAACGAGTTGCACAATGCTAAACAGGCTCTGCAGCGCTGAAGGGAACTGGTGATATTTCTCAGTGGGTTCGTCTTTAACGAGCAACAGCTTTCATATAATACAGAATATTATTGTCAAGATAAAAACATCCATTACAGCAGCTTTACTACAATCATAGTAAAGAGCGAACAGCTTCAACGTAATGTGATTTTGCTTTCTTGATATCCAGCTTTTCACTTTGAACAACTTTCCTGAGTTGGGTTGGTTTTGCAGGAGGTCAGCAGGGTTGTCCAGGTGTCCATCTCCTCAGTGATTGTTTTTTTCAGGTGATTTTGAGTCGTTCGAGACTTAGATGAGGTTTATAATGTCTCCAGACTGTTTTGGGTTTACATCGAGATCTCCGACAAGTTTGGTGTGTCGTTAGAAGCCTCAGAAGGCCTCATGATCAGAAGTAGAAGTTGAAGCACTGACCCCTCTGATCCCAAATCTTCATCCTGAGCAGGTACAGGTACAGACACCTCAATATACGGCACCTTAAAAACCTCATCAAGTGCTCGTACCGATAGCTTCAGTCTTTGAACCAACATTAAGAGCTCGGCCACAACTTTGAAATACAGCCAAAAACCCAAGAACATCGTACACACCATTAGCTAGGCAGTGTTGAGGAGAAATGTGCTGCATTAAAATAAACATTATCTCTTCTACGAGACGAATAAAACCATCTTAACTTCACTGACCGACTGGTGTTGTTTTAACCGTTTAAAGCCCGACGCATCAAATATTAGCCTAGAAATTCGAATGAAATTTTTTCAGTCTGAGATGTTTATGAAACCTTCTAAAAAGTATTTAGAGAAAACATGTATTGGTGTTACAAGTCCCATCTGAATTACACCACTGTCTGAAGTGCATTGGGCCGGCGGGTCATGAATATTTAACAGATGATCCCTCAGATGTAGCATGAGGTGAAAACGGTAAAGTACAGATAAAGGTGTGATGGGATTCACCTGCTGCAGCTCAATGAGGCCCTTCACCTCAGTGGTTTGACTCGTGACACCTCCACTATTGTTTCAGTGTCGGTGCAGGGAGTTTTGATTATGACAAAATGTCAGCCGTGAATAAAGGGAGACAGCCGTGAACGTGCGCTCCTCCTTATGGGCAACGATTAACAAATGTCACCTTGTTGCTGTTTACTATTCGACACTAGAGCTGTGTCTTTGTGGCTTACCAGGGAATATTAATGAATGTAAATCCTGGAAAAAAAGGCTGTAGCATTGGAAAGAGATTTGCTTTATTTATATTTGATCAAGTGGCACTTTGCTGCGGTCAGAGTGTAAGGTTTGACGGTGGGAGGACTGAAAGTCTTGAGGGACTGAAAGCTGAGGGTCACAAGATGGTTGGAGACAGCCGAAGGCATCGGATGGTTATGTTTGTTAACCTTGCTAACATGTCTAATGGTGCTGTCGGTGCCGAAAGCTGGATCCAATCCCAACTGACTGTAGGCAAAGGGTTGGGTTCATCCCGGACAAGTCGATCACTCCAATAGACAAACAACCAGACACACACACTCACATCCACAGGCAACTTAGAATAATCATTTAACCTACATGTCTTTGGAAAAAAAACAAAGCAAAACAAAAACATCCACACAGAAAGTCTCACTTTAATGTGCCTTGTAATGTCATTTCAATACAAATGCAACTAGATTAGTAAAGAAAATGTAACAATAATAATGATACAGTTTTAGATTAACTAACGAGTGAATATTTCCAGCACTTAGACTTTAAGCCAAACACTGCTTAATGATAATCCACCTATCAAAATGATCTCTGTGTTAATGTGTTAGGAGCCTGAAAGTGCTGAGTCACTGTTAGACAGAAGCAGAGATGATACTCTGAGAGAGCAGGCTTGAGATTTCTACTGAACGTGTCATTTGTGTAGATAAAATGAAAAAAAAAAAGGGAAATACTTTCCTCTATTTGCTCCAGAGCGGAGAGGTCAGTTAACATTGGAGTCTATGGGGAAGTTTAAGATGTTTCTTGTTGTGACGTCACGCTGCATGAAACAGCACAAATCTCTCCTCAGTTCGATGTATAAACTGTTTACGGGAAGTGAAAGAGCTAAAGTAAATGTAGGAAAAAAAAAAAAAACAGTTGAAGAGTCAAGAGTGGAACTGTAGAAAAATGAAGCTGAGGAGAACAGGTAGGAGGATTGCTATGTGTTGTGTAAGAGTTTAACTTCTTCAAGACATGTTTATCTTCCTGCCATGAATGTGATTTGTGAGTAATATCGCAATTGTGCTGCCAGTATTGCAGGCTGCATTTTGGTTTAGACGGATGAACTTTTGGATTGTATGACGTCACCTGCCACAGCTCCACATTTCTCGGTTCCTTTTCTGTGTTGCGTTGACGTCAATAGTCAAGATACTTTGTCTCATTTCAGCAAATGCTGAACATAAGTCCGGCTGACTTGCAGCTTCCACTTCACTGCGGTCTATGTGGAAAAATATATCATCAACGTGCCACTTCCATGTAAGCACACATTTGCTCGTCCAA